>CAUYLG010052860.1:0-116046 GCA_963573385.1 Cacajao melanocephalus | reverse complement strand
TGAACAATGAGAACACATGGACACAAGGAGGAGAACATCACACACTGGGGCCTGTTGGGAGGTAGGGAAGCTAGGGGAGGGATAGCAGTGGATGTGGGGATTGGGGAGAGATAACATTAGGAGAAATACCTAATGTAGATGACAGCAGGATGGATGCAGAAAATCACCATGGCATGCATATACCTATGTAACAATCCTGCACAATCTGCACATGTACCCCAGAACTTAAAATGTAATTTTAAAAAATTTAATAAAAAGAGATTCACAATATAAGATTGAGGTTCTGGGGACAAGCCATGGCTGAAGGTAGATATGTAAAGGCAGATATTAGAAAGATCAGTAACGATATAATGGTGAATGGATTCTTACTAATCAATACAAATATTTATCTTTTTTAAAGTGTTAAAAGATAAATAATAGTTATATTTTGTTAAGTTGTATGATACCAGTGTGTTGTTTTCTAGGTACTCTATTTTTAAAGTGTGGCAAATGACAAATTGAGGTGTATGCTGGAAACATATAATCAGGGAATGGGAACTAGGTCTCTTGAGGAAAAAAAGCCATATAATTTTTACTTTTTTGTTTAATATTCTTTCTCTAATTATCTATTGATAAATACTTAGGTTGATTCCATATCTGTGGTATAGTGAATAGTGCTGCAATTAATATGAGTGCAGATGTCTTTTTGATATAATGATTTCTTTCCTTTGCATATATGTTCAGTAATGGGATTGCTTGATCAAATGGTAATTCTAGTTTTAGTTCTTTGAGAAATCTCCGCACTGTTTTCCAGTGAGGTATAATGCTTATACTTTTTAATGTTTTGAAACATTATTATAGATTTAGGGGATACAAGTGCAGTTTTGTTATGTGGATATATTGTGTCTTGGTTAAGTCTAGGCTTTTAGTGTACCTGTCAGCTGAATGTACCTAGTAGGTAGTTTTTTATCCCTCAGTCCCCTCTTAGTCTCCCACTTTTCTTTTGAGTTTCTGATGTTGATTTTTCCAATTTACATGTTCATATGTACCCATTGTATACCTCTTACTTATAAGTAAGAACATAGAGTATTTGCCTTTCTGTTTCTAAATTATTTCACTTAGGATAATAGTCTCCAGTTTCATCTATGTTACTGTAAAAGACATGATTTCATTCATTTTTTATAGTCAAGCAGTATTCCATGGGAATATATATATATATGTCATATACATATATATGTCATATATATATGTCACATATATATATGACACATATATATGTCATATATATATGTCATATATATATAAAATGTAATCAGTTAAGGAAATGTGATATGCATACTTTGATATATTTATCACATTTATACTTATATATATTTCACATGATCTATGTATATTACGTTTTCTTTCTCCAATTATCTATTGATAAATATCTAGGTTGATTCTATATCTGTGGTATTGTGAATAGCGCTACAATTAATATAAGAGTTCAGGTGTCTTTTTGATGTAATGGTTTCTTTCCTTTGTGTATCTCCTCAGTAATGGGATTGCTGAATCAAATGGTAGTTGTAGTTTTAGTTCTTTGAGAAATCTCCACACTGTTTTCCACAGAGGTTGTATTAATTTACATTCCCACCAATAGTGCACAAGTGTTCCCTTTACTCTGCATTATTGCCAACATCTATTGTTTTCTGACTTTTTAATAACAACTATTCTGCTGGTATAAGATGGTAACTCATTGTGGCTTTAATTTGCATTTCTTTGATAATTAGTGATGTTGAGTATTTTTCCATATGTTTTTTGGATGCTTATATACTTCCTTTAAAAAATTGTCTGTTCATGTCTGTTACCCACTTTCTAATGGGGTTGTTTTCTTCCTTATTGAGTTGAAGTTCTTTGTAGATTCTGGAAATCCACCCTTTGTCAGCTGCATAGTTTGAAAATATTTTCTTCCCTTCCCTAGGTTGTCTCTTTAATTCTGTTGATTATGTATTTTGCTGTGCAGAAGCTTTTCAGTTTAATTGTCTTATTTGTCTGTTTTTATTTGTGTTGCATTTGCTTTGGAGGACTTGGTCATAAATTATTTTCCTAAACCAATGTCCAGAAAAGTTTTTCTATGTATTCTTCTAGGATTTTTATAGTTTCTGATCTTACATTATGTCTTTCATCCATCAAGTCATTTTTGTATATGGTGAGAGATGTGGGTCTAGATTCATTCTTCTGCATAAGGCTAATTTTCCCAACATAAGGTCACCCTATTCAATAAATTAGGTGCCCTTTCCCCAGTGCATATTTTTGGACTTTGTTGAAGATCAATTTGTTGTACATATTTGGCTTTATTTTTGGTTTCTCTGTTCTGTTCCATTGATCTATATATCTATTTTTATACTACTATTATGCTGTTTTGGTTACTATGGCCTTGCAGTATACTTTGATATCAAGTAATGTGATGCCTGTTTGTTGCCAGCTGTGTTCTTGTTGCTTATGATTGCTTTGGCTATTTACGATCTTTTTTGGTTCCATATGATTTTTAGGATTGATTTTTTTCTAATTCTGTGAAAAATTACATGGGCATTTTGATATGAATTGCATCAACTCTGTAGATTGCTTTGGGGAATATGGTCATTTTGACTTATTAATTGTTCAAATTAATAAGCCTGGGATGTCTTTCCATTTGTTTGTGTAAGCTAAATGGTTTATTTCTTCAGTGTTTTGTAGTTCTATTTGTAGAAATCATTAAGCTCCTTGGTTAAATACATTCCTAGGTGTTTTATTTTATTTTTGTAGCTGTTATATGTGGGATTGAGTTCTTGATTTGGTTCTCAGGTTGGTCATTATTGGTATATAGAATGTTACTGATTTTTGTGTGTTGATTATTTTTCCTGAAACTTTATTGAGTTATTTATCAAACCTAGGATGAAGGAGTCTTTAGGGTTTTCTAGATATAAGATCATATCATCAGTGGGCAGAGAAATTGCATTTCCTCTTTTCTAATGTAGATGCCTTTTATTATTTTTTTTTTCTTGCTTGATAGCTCTACCTAGGACTTCTAGTACTATGTTAAATAGAAGTGTAAAAAGTGGACATCCTTGTCTTGTTCCAGTTCTTAGGGACAATGCTTTCAACCTTTCCCCATGTTGCCTGTAGGTTTGTTGTATATGGGTTTTGTTATTTTGAAGCATATTTTTTATGCTAAGTTTGTTGATGACTTTTAATTTGATAGGATGTTGAATTTTATTGAATGCTTTTTCTGCATCTATTGATATAACCGTATAATTTTTCTTATTAACTTTATGTGATGAATACATTTATTGGTTTGTGTATGTTGAACTCTCCTTACATCCCTGGATAAAACCCAGTTGGTCATGGTGTATTATCTTTTTGATTTGCTCTTGGATTTGGTTTGCTAGTATTTTGTTGAGAATTTTGGTATCTATCTTAATTAGGTATATTGGCCTATAATTTGTTGTTGTTGCTGTATTCTTGCCTGCCATTGTCATCAGAATGACACTGGCCTTGTAGAATGATTTAGGGAGGATTCTTTCCCCCTTGATTTTTGGAACAATTGCAGTAGCATTCGTATGACTGTCTTTTGTATGTATGGTAGAATTCAGCTATAACCACCCGTCACTGGGTTTTTTTTGGGAGGGGAGTTTTTTTATTGCTAATTCAATTTCACTACTGGTTCTTGATTTCCTTAGGATTTATATTTTTTCCTGGTCATTCTTGGGAGGTTGTATGTTTTCAGGAATTTATTCATCTCTTCTAGGTTTTCTAGTTTGTGTGCATAGAGGTGCTCACAGTAGTCTCTGAAAGAGATCTTTTCTATTTCTGAGGTATCAGTTGTAATGTCACCTTTTTCATTTCTGATTTTGCTTATTTTAAACTTCTCTATTTCTTCTTGGTTAATCTGGCTGTTTTATCTTTTCAACAAACCAATTTTTCATTTTGTGAAAAGTTGTATTTATTATCTCACATTTATTTAATTCTGCTCTGGTCTTTATTCTTAAGTTAGCTTTGGGTTTGGCTTATTATTATTATTTAGTTCTTTGACGTGTGATATTAAACTGTTAATTTGAGATCTTTCTAATTTTTTGATATAGGCATTTAACACCATAAGCTTTTTCTTGGCACTGCTTTTGCTGTATCCCAAAGATTTGGGTTTATTTTATCCCTATTTTTAATATATATATATTTAAAATTTCTACCTTAATTCCATTGTTCACCCAAAAATTATTCAAGAGCAGATTGTTTAATTTCCATGTATTTGTATACTTTTGAGAGTTCTACTTGGTATTAATATCTAGTTTCATTCCACTGTGGTCCAAGAAGATGCCTTATATGTTCTTCTATCCCAGAATTTAAAGTATAATTTAAAAAATTTTAAAAATAATAAAATAAAAATTTAAAAAGCTGGGTATGTAGATTGTAAAACCTGGTTTTAAATCCTGAATTTGCCTTCATATAATTGTGCAACTTGAGGAAATTATTACACCTAACTGGATCTTAGTATCCTCCTCTGTGAAATGATGAAGACACTGCCATGCCTATGGATTCCTAGTGGAGCAGAAATGACGGGTTCCCAAACCTGAAGCCATCAAGGGGTTATAATTAAAAGAGTAAATTTGCGTTTTACATAGACCTGGTAGACAGTGTGGAAGATGCATTTATGGGGGACTAAGATAGCCCTACAGAGAGCCCTTTAAGAAGCAATATTTCTAAAACAAATAGTGGACTATTCTAGGGTAGTGTTCAAAAGATACACAGTAGAGGACATACTAATACTAAAGAAATATTTAGTACAGTGTTTCTTCACCATTTTTTATTACCCACCTCTCCCACCCCTCTCCACTGCCCAGAGACCAGGAAACTTTTTAGAAACTCTTGTACTAATAGCCCCTACCACCTTGAAATTTTTATACCACAAATACAATACGTATCTCTTTATGTACTGGACATGTATCTGTGCTTCATACATAAAACTATTTTTCACCCTTGTACTAGTCAAAGAGAAAGGGGAGGGAGGTTCCATAGGGAAAGAGGGAGGGAAGGAGAGAGAGAGAGAGGCTGGAAAAGTGGAAACTCAGGCATAATTTCTGTGTTATAATCTTGAGGCAGAATTATTTCTTCTTTGGGGAACCTCAGTCTTTGCTCTTAAGGCCTTCAATTAATTGTATAAGACCCACTCTTATTATGAAGGGTAATCTGTTTTAATTAGAGTTAACTGATTCCGAATGTTAATCATATCTAAAAAATACCTTAAAAGCAATATCTAAAATAGTGTTTGACCAAACAACTGGGTACCATAGCTTAGCCAAGTTGAGATAAAATTAACTATCACACTCCTTTCCTCCAGAATCAGTTTTCACTCCCTAGGGGATGATATCATCTCTTTTGAGAATGCATTATTAGGAGATAAAATCAGAGGATGTACTATATATTAGATTGATTTGTTTATATGTAAGTGGCAAGGGATAGAAAAGTGTCAAAGTTGATTTCTAGCTTGAACAATTAGTGCTGCCATATACTGAGAGGAAAAGCAGAACAAGGAGTAGATCTGATTTGCAATATGATGATATTTATATATAAGCAAATGTGCATTTTGTAGTGACCTTTCAGGGTATTCATTCAAAAGCCTTTCTAGCTTTTTATACCTAGAATTGAATAGAATTTATTAGAAAAATTTTGAAAATATAAAATGCTTTTATAATATAAACTCAGTGATAGCATGGTTTTCTCACTTTTAACATTCAGGCTGGAAAGATCCTCTGAAAATATTTGGTATTATTTTCTTAGTTATGATATGTTCCTACTTCTTGGATATATGCAATAGAATCACATGATATGCTGAAAACATATTGATTATATGACAGACGTTCAGTTTTGTCCTCATATTTGTCTTGTTAACAAACATACCCATGGATTTAATAACTGCTTGCCTTGTATTTGTGTTTTTTTAAATTTTCCCTTTTTTCTCAACTAAATTATGGGATCCTGAAGGAAAGGAATAGTAGCAATTGAGTCAACAAGTATTTAGTCTAAAATCACCTGATTTGTCCCCACAAAACCCAGATGACTGCCTTGCACATAAAAAATGGTTAATAAATGTCAAATTTTTGTTGAAGTGAAGTTTCTGGTACAATTTAATATAAGTTATCCCTCAAGTACTACGAATCATTGCTTCTCATCAAATGGCTTTTTATAGATTTATAAAGTAGCAGGGATTATTTCCATTTTACAATTTAGATTTTATATTTTATTCAAGAAAGAATGGGAAAAAAAACTCATTTAGCTGCCTGCAAGTTAGAGGAAAATATAGCACATTTCTACTTAGTCTTTTAAAACTTTTGTTTTGTAGAAAGAAATCTCCTAAGCCAATAACTGTATAAGTCTTTAAAAGTCTTTTAGTCATAAGATGTACCATTTTTCAATGTGATTGCCTTGTTACATACGGACTCTATATAAAATTTTTAGGAGCCCCATAAAGTAATATCAGCTTTATGTAGAAGGTTTATTGCTCCATTACTTGATATTGGGAAAACAGAAAAAAAGAACATCTTTTGTAGTAATAGCAAGAACCATACGCAGTGGACTGCGAAAGAATTTGGGATTAATCATGTTGTAGGCCAGGTTCCCCAGAAAACAGACTCAAAACTTTGAGATTTGTATGCAAGAATTTATTAGGGAACACTCAGCCAGAGGCCTCAGCTGATCCTAAGGAGATCACTGGATGCAGTTTGCCCTGGTGAAGAAGTGAAGTAATTTTGATCAAGGCAGCTTCCTGGAGAGGGCGAAGCTTAGCAGCTAACATTCCTACCAGCTGGGAGAATGAGTACTTTGACCCTCAAGGGGGGAATCTGTGCAGTAAACTCAGTATCCACTACAAAATCTTTAATATAAGATTTCGTTTAGTTATCACCATCTTAGTACTTCAACACTACGTTTAGAATTTTGCCAATATGTACATACCATATGTACATGCATTTCAGGATGTTATACCAGTTATGCCCACCTCTGCTAGCAGAGTCTTTTTAACATTTGTAAAAATGTTGTATACTGCTTAGTGTCCTTATTTCTCTGTTACATTGATTACTCATTTCAAAAATCACAACCTAGTTGTGATGAGTACTAACCCTTTCAGTCTTCTGGTTTCAGAGGCTTCAAAATCATATACATGCAAAATGCCCATTTTACTTTCAGATCTGCCTCTTCAGTTAATTTAGTAATATATTATTTTTAAAATACTCATTTCTATTATCTTACTAGATCTCTGTGAGGTAAGTTAAACACATGAATTTGCAAATAAAATAAATATTATTTAAAAGTCTTTCTTTGCCCTAACAAGCTATACGACCTGGGGTAAAAACTTATCTTTCTTTATCAGTTTTTTTTTTATTTGTCTGCGATACTACCTACCTTATAAATATAAAATATTTAACACAATGTTTAGCATATAATGGCCTTTAAATAAATGTTACCTGTTATTTTTATTATCTTCTTAATATCCCTGTCTATTGGGCAAAGTAGGAACCAGGAGCCCAAATTTTCAGATATGTGTTTAAAGTATATCTATTAATACTAAAATATTTTTATATAGAATTTTTACCTGGAATGTAATAATCAAACACAAATTAAATCTAAGTTTTCCTCTACATTTTTTCAACTATTGCATTAATATAAATTTTTACCCATAAATGTCAAACTGTACCTTTCTTCATAGCATAAAAAAGCCTCCTTTTTTCTGAATCACTCAGAGAATATTGTAAGTACATAGAGTATAAACGCTATTTAATTTCAGATAACCAAAATAAAAGAGGGCTGATTTCAAATTTAATAAGTATAATAATGAGAGCCCCCTGCCTATTTACTGTACTGTAACTTCCAAAGTGACCCCTCCTTTTATAAGTTATATTCATTTTCAGTCTTCTGGTTGTATTAACCTCAAATTCTGCAGCTGACTCATGTAAGTGTTAAATGTGCCAAAATTGGCTGGGGTTAAATTTCTAGAGGCCCATGGTATGTTAGTAACAAAGTGACTGAAGAATTTGAGTGCTTGCCTGAATTGTAGTGCAAGATAGAATGAACTGTAGTAACACTCAGAGAGCAAGACTGTTGGGAAAGTTAATGGAGTCAATGCTTACTTTGTGCATTTTAGTTATTTTGATAGACTTTCTAACAATTCTATCCACATTTTATTTTTATATATAAAATAAAAATGAGAAAATACAATACAGATATATGGGATAACTTAGTGGTGGAATTTGTAGTTCACAATTTCTCAGGATTTGATCAATAGGATTCATTTTAGTGAAGTTTAAAATTATGTATGTGTTACTAGGAAGGAAAAAAATAAAATATTTACATCTTAAATATCAGCTTTAGTGTAATACTAAATTTCCTCAGCTTTTCTGGCATTACTTTTTTGAGGCTTGGCTGACACACCCCTTCAAACCATGCATGCCTCCTGAGGGATATGCCTTCACAAGCAGCACATTTGTTGCAGCAACCAAGAGATTCAAGTTGCAAATTTTGTTTATGTAACTCATCTAAGCCAAATAATATATAAAAAAGTAAAGCACAGGCAACAAAAACAAAAATGACAAGTGAGACGATATCAAACTGAAAAGCTTCTGCACAGGAAAAGAAACAACAGAGTAAAAAGACAACCTATGGAATGGGGGAAAATACCTGCAAATCATATCATTGATAAAGGGTTAATATCCATAATATATAAGGAACTTCTATAACTCAAAAGCAAAAATTAAAATATAAAATGGACAAAGGATTTGAATAGACATTTCTCCAAAGAAAGCATACAAATGGCCAACAGGCATATGAAAAGACGCTCAACATCATTAACCATCAAGGAAATGCAAGTCAAAACCACAGTGTGATATCACTTCACACCTGTTAGGATGGTCATTATAAAGACAAAACAAAACAAAAAAGCAAAACCCAAAACAAAACAAAACCCAGAAAATAACGGGTGTTGAGAAGGATGTTCAGAAATTAGAACGCTTGTGCACTGTTGCTGTGAATGTAAGATAGTTCAGCTGCCATGGAAAACAGTTTTTAATTCATAAAAAAATTAAAAATTTAATTATATGACTCAGCAATCTCACTTCTGCGTATTTACCCAAAAAATTTGAAATATGGATCTTAGATATTTGCATTTCTACATTAAATGCAACATTATTTGCAATATCTATGAGGTAGAAACATAGATAAACATATGGTGTTTGGATAAAGAAAATGTTTAATATATATAAATACATAACATCAGGGAAATATATGTATATATAATATATATAAATATATATACATTTATGTATATAATACATTTATAGGTTATATATATTATTATATACATACAATATAATGTTATTTAGCCTTTAAAAATGAAAATCTTGTCATAATATGTACAACAAAGATAAACCTTGAGGACATTATGCTAAATGAAATAAGCGAGTTGTAGGACAAATACTGCATGATTCCACTTATATGAAGTATCTAAAATAGTCATACTCACTGAAACAGAAAGTAAAATGATGGTTGCAAGGGACTGGGGAGAGGGGGAAATGGGGAATTTTTCTTTAATGGTGCAAGGTAAAGAAATTATAGCATTGTACAGTACAGCATTGTACTTACAGTTAATAATGTAGTAATGTACACTTAAAAATTTAAGAGAGTACATTTTATGTTATTTGTATTTTACTACAATTAAACACTCTGCTCCAGTCTATTCATTTACATATTTATGCAAGTGTTTATTTTTAAATTGAAATAAAATATAAATGCAGAAAAGCTCGCAAACTGTATAGCTTGATGAATTTTCACAAAGTGAATACAACTTCCCAGATAGAGAAACTGATACTACTAGCAAAACAGAGCCCTTCATTGTGGACTTTCTCAATCACTAGCACCTACACTGCAAAAATAACCACTCCCCTGACTTCTATTACAATGAATTAGTTTCACCTGTGAAACTTACATGAATCGAATCGTAGAATACTTTTCCCTTTGCTTATTTCACTCAAAGTTATGTTTGTGAGTTTCATTTATGTTGTTGTAGTTTGTCTTTTGCAAACTGTCATTGCGGTTTGTCCCTTTTCATTCCCACATAGTAATCCATTGAATGAATACACCTCACTATTCATTCACTGTGCTGTTTATGGATATTAGTTTGCTTTCCAGTTTCAGGGTATTATGACTAAGTCTGCTAAGAACATTTTTGTAAACTTTGGGTAGAATTGCTAGATCTTAGAATAAGCATATGGTTAACTGTAGCAGAAAATTGTATAGAGTTTTCCAAAGTGATTATACAAATCTATACTCCCACCAGCAATGTATGGTACTTCCAGCTGCTCGACAATATTTTTTTTCAGTAGCTACTTTGTTAGGTACATAGTAATATTGTAGTTTCAATTTTGCATTTTTTTCATTACTAAGAAGCTTGAGGATCTTTCTATATATTTATTAGTCTGGGTTTTCTTTTACCTTATTTATTTTATTGATTTATATATATTCTGAATATGAGTCCTATCTTGGATGTTTGTATTGCAAACATTTTGTTTCTTTTTCTTGCATTTTCTATTTTCTAATGGTGCTTTTTGAACAAAAGTTATTTCTTTTACTTTTGTCCAATTTATCAACCTCTTTATGAAATGATAAAGTGCTTTTTGTGTCCTTTTTAGGAAACCTATGCCTACTCCAAGTTTGTTAAAATATTTTTCTATGTTCTCTCCTAGAATTTTTCACATTAAGATCTAAATTGACTTGGACTTGATTTTGTGTATAGTATGAGGTAAGGGGTCATAATTCATTTTCCCTCATGTGGATATATAGTTAATCATATGTTGATAAGAGCACCTTTTTCCCCATTTATTTGCAGGGTAACTTTGGTGTATATAAAGTAACCTTATATCAGTGGGGCTATTTTTAAACTGTATTCAATTATCTTGGTCTAT
Source organism: Cacajao melanocephalus (assembly GCA_963573385.1). Taxonomy (NCBI): domain Eukaryota; kingdom Metazoa; phylum Chordata; class Mammalia; order Primates; family Pitheciidae; genus Cacajao; species Cacajao melanocephalus. The sequence continues at coordinate 105,103 of CAUYLG010052860.1, read as the reverse complement.
TTGTCCTTATGCAAACTGAGCAATATTTTAATTGCTGCACATGATGTTTTAATATCTGGTAGTGTAAGTCTTACAATTTGATCTTTCTACAAAATTTTCTTAGAAGTTCTTGTATATTTGCATTTCCATGTACATTTCAGAATCAACTTGTCAATTTCCACAAACATCTTTCCTGAGATTTTGGTTATAAATTGATTGAATCCATTGGCCAACTTGAGAAGGATTTACCTTCTTACAACTTTGAGCTTGTAATTTGACGATATGATATATATGTGTATGTATATTTATGTAGATCTTCTTTAATTTCTTTGAATAATATTTTAGAATTAACTGTGTAGAAGTCTTGAACATCTCATTACATTTACTCATCCAGAGGTGCTATATTTTGATATATTATAAATAGTATCGTTTTTAAATTGTAGTTTTTAATTGTTGGTGATACATTTAAAGAAATGCAATTTATTTTTTTATATTGACATTGTATATAGACAACTTGCTAAATTCATTTACGTTTCTAATACTTTGTCTATAGATTCTTTTGGATTTAATATGTAAATAATTTCAATCAATTGAGAATACTGATAGTTTTATTTAGTCTTTATACATTTTTTCTTTTCTTATTATGCTGGCTAAAATCTCCAGTATAGTATTGAGTAGACATGATGATAGCTGGCATTCTAATATTCAATAAGACTATTCTAATATTTCACATTAATATAATGTTTTCTTGGTTTGCTATGATTTTTTTCAAGTAAGTGTTGAACTTTATGAAGTATATTTTCTATATCTATTGGAATTATCATATAATTTTTTTCCTTTTTGTCCCTTAATGTGGTGAATTGTGTTAGTTGATTTTTGAAAGTTAAAATTATGTAGTGTTATTCTTTTCTTATGTAGCTGTTGTACTTTTTTGTTTTTTGCTTTCACGCTAATGAGAAAGATTGGCCTGTAATTTTCCTTTCCTCTACTGTTTGTCTTTTTTAAAATCAAAGTTATGCTGGCCTTAAAACAAAGTGGGAAATGATGTATCTTTTGCTGTTGCCTGGAAGAGTTTGTTTTAGATTAACATTATAGTTTTAATGTTTGGAATAATTAACCTTCAAAGTCTTTGGGCTGGCTTGATATTTCTTTCTGAAAAGGTTTTAAATTAGTAATTCAATTTACTTATCAAAAATTAGAAAATGTGCCTTTTAAAATTTACTCTTATATTGGTTTTGGTAAGTTCTTTTGCCCCTAGGCTTTCCCCATTTCAACTAAATTTTTAACTTTAATTGACATTAAGTTGTTTATATTGTCTTTTGTAAGATCTGAAGTGATGTTTTATTTTTTAATCCTAGTATTAGTAACTTGTCCCATTTATCTTCTTGATCATTCATACTAGATGGTTATCAATTTAAAGTCTTTTCTAATAACTAACCAATTCCAATTTTACATTTATATATTATTTGTCACTAATTTTCATCTTAACTTCTTTTTTCAACTATATTTGGGGTTTATTTTCTGTACTTTTCCTGCTTCCTGAGATGGAAACTGATTTTTAGATAATCTGTTTTTTAAAAAATTATGTATTAGAAACTACATAATAGCTCCAAATTTCTTCTGAGGACTGCATAGCCAATATTCATTTAGGTTTACCCATATATTGACCCTATTTTTTTGCTCTTCAGTTCTTTCTGGACGTTTATGCTTCCTTCCAGAATCATTTGCCTTCTACCTGAAGAGCTCTCTTTATTATAATTTTTTTAAAATATAGATCCGCTGGTGGTAGCTTCTCTGCTTTTTGTTTGATGAAAGTGTTTTTATTTTGCCTAAGTGTTTGAATTGTATTTTCAGTGAATATAAAATTCAAGTTAGGCAGTCAGTACATTAAAAATCCCTGTGGCTTTCATAGCTGCCAATGTTATCATTGCTTCTGTATAATTAATGTCTGCTTTTGAGAGTCAGTCTCTGTCATTGGTTTTCAGCAATTTGATTTATTGTATGTTTTGGTGTGTTTTCTTTATACTTTTCCTACTTGGGATTTGTAGCACTTCTTGAATCTGTAGCTTTTTGTCTTGTCAGTTTTGAAAATGTACTGATCATTATATATCATACAATGCAGAAGCATTGTATAATGTATACATTCTTTCTCTCTTTCAATTCTCAGCGTCCATTGACACATACTTTTTTATTTTTTATAATGATGTATATGTCTTTTATGATATTGTTTTAATTTTTGTTTTCTTTCAGTCCTTCATTTGGGATCTATTAATTAACATTTCTTCTGGTTTACTGCCACTTTCTTCTGCTAAAACATATTCATTTTTAAATTCCCCTATTGAATTCTTAATTTCACTTATTGAACTTTATAGTTCTTGAATTTTCATTGACTCTTTTTCAAAGATACAGCTTTCTGGAGAAATTTGCTACTTTTCTACATTTTAAAATTAACTTTAAGAGTAAACATTTTAGTGAAGAATAACAATCTATATAGAAAAGTACCCGTATCTTAGGGATGCCGTTCATTTTCTAAACCATGTCAATTATGGTTATTTCAAAGGTCTTTCCTAATAACTCTAATATCTGAATCAATGGTGAATCTATTCTGTTTTTTCTTCTATTATTTCTTGGTTAGACAATTTTTATTGAATGACAGTTATTATACATGAAAAATTGTAGATAATCTGAATTTTATCTCTCTTTGGAGAGGTTTTACTTAAAAAAGAAAAGAAAAAAATAAAGTGCAGATAGATTACAGGGATATGACTTTAATTTATCGGCTGGGTTGGATGAAGCACAATGTTTCAATTTTTATGAGTACAGTTGATATTTCGTTTGCCCCTATCTCTATCCCTAACCTTAACCCTAACCCTAACTCTACTTTAATCCTGAGATGTTTACCAAGGTATTTCCTGATTGGTGGGCCCTGAACCTATTTTTTTTTTCATCACCAGCACTGTGATTGTTGAAAGTTCTTAGCTTTTCAGAGACTTTAATCTTCTCAACTTCATAGTCTCCCTCCCTGCTTTGCTAATGAATTGACTATTGCTTTGAGGGGGGAAAGAAAAGGTAGCATGTAGTGTTAGATTCATTTCTTTGTACTTTTTGTCACTGCAAAACCTTGAATTCTGAGGTCCTAGAGTCCTTTTCAACCATGAACCCCAATTTTTGTTTCCCCAGTCCATTGAGACTGCCAAAAGCTCTGCTCAGCTCTCTGTTCAGCTTCACAGCCTCTTGCTCAGTACTGGTTTCTAACAGAAAAATGCGCTGAGGGGAAAAGATGCGTAAAGTACCTTTCCTGATGAATTTTATTCTCTCAGGGATCTTGGACCCACAGGTCCTGGCCGACTTCATGACTTGTTTATGGCTTCATAATATTTTGATAATCCAAACTTTTGAGTTGTTCTTAGCATAATAATAATAGTCAAAGTGGAAATTTTCTCAATTTCTTTGTCTCTCTCTCTGGTTTGCTCTTCTCTCACTAATTTTAAAAATCTGTATTTCATAGAAAAGTTATAATGTAGAAATTTTTTTCTAGATATGATTGTGTCCATTTGAGGATCTTTATTTGACCAATGTGTCTGAAGTCACTCATTCATCTAATTAATGACAGAAATAGTGTTAGAATCCAGTCTGTTGTTCTTTGTTCTTCTAAATACTGTGTTGCTAAATTTAGATTGTTTTCATTTTATTTTATTTTTTATCTTTTACTTTAGATTCAGGGGGTACATGTGCAGTTTGTTACATGGGTATATTGCATGATGCTGAGTTTTGGGGTATGAATGATTCCATCACCCCAGTACTGAGCTTGGTACCCAACAGTTAGTTTTTAAGCTCTTATCTCCCCTGCTCCCCATCTAGTAGTCCTTAGTATCTATTATTGACATTTTTATGTCTACAAGTACCTATTGTTTAGCTCCCACTTATAATTGAGAATAGGTAGTATTTGTTTTTCTGTTCTTGTGTTAATTTACTTGGGATAATGGCCTCTAGCTCCACCCACATTGCTGCAAAGGACATGATTTTGTTCTTTTCTATGGACGTATAGTATTTCATGGTGTGCGTGTACCACATTTTCTTTGTCCAACCCACTGTTGATGGGCACTAAGTTGATTCCATATCTGCTGTTACAAATAGTGCTGCTGTGAACATACAAGTGCATGTGTTTTTTCAATAGAACAATTTGTTTTATTTTGGGTATACACCCAGTAATGGGATTGCTGAGTCGAATGGTAGTTCTGTTTTCAGTTATTTGAGAAATTTCCACACTGCCTTCCACAGTGGCTGAATTAATTTACATTTCTACCAACAGTGTATAAACATTTCCTTTTTTCTACAACCTTGTAAATGTGCGTTGTTTTTTGACTTTTAGTAATAGCCATTCTGACTGGTATGAGATAGTATTTCATGGTGATTTTGATTTGCATTTCTCTGATGATTAGTGACGTAGAGAATTTTTTCATATGTTTATTAGGAAGATAAATGAATCACTCTTTCATTAGTTAATTGACCCATATTTTTGTACTTTTCTCTCAGTTTTACACTTTAAGCCATGAAGAGTTTTGTATTCACCGTATTTTTTCCTATCTGCCAGGATAAAGTTTATAGAATATGCCAACCTATATTTTCACCTCACTAGATCAGTCATCCTATGTGGTAGATAGGGGAGGTATAATTATGCCTATTTGACAGATGAGACAAATTAGTCTCAGAGAGGTGACATGGTTTCCCCAACTTTGCAGACCCCACACTACAATCCGAATCTCTTTAGTGTTTTTATCCTCCTAAAGCAGATGGCAACTCATCAAGCTTTAGGGAAATCAAGGAACGGCAGGGCTGGAAGGTAACTCAATGATAATTTAGTACAATTTTGTCAATTTACAGAGAGAAAAGTGATGCCACAGAGGTGAAGTGCCTTCCTAAGAGTCACATAGCTAGGACGTCACTGCATTGGGACCAGAATTCAGGCCCCAGATTTATTCCTTTAGTTGTGGTGGATTAAAAGCCAAACTAGAGCAGAGATGACAATGTAGAAAAAAAAATTAAAGTGTAATGTCATGGAATCAATAGGGCAAGTAGTGTATGCTTTAGAGTAGTAAATAAATTGATTTAAGAAAGGCTTTAGTTAGGTACAGTGAAATGATTCTGAGCTCTAAAGATGATTAAACACAGAACTTCACAATGAGGAGGGGCTGATGAATTTCCGTTTTCCTTTCAGTTCACAGACAACAAAAGCAAGTGCATTTCTAAGGATCCTTCCAATGTTGTGATTCTTATATCTTCCCAGATTGATAAAATAATGGGAAGGCTTACACATTTTTCTTTTCCTTTTAAAATTGCTCATAGAAACACAAGGTAAATATCCAAAGATGTTTCCCTTGGCAAGCAATTTGCACACCAGTAAACACTTGTTAATGACTCTAGTGCTTATATCAGTTATTATATTGCCAAATCATTTTAACAACAGTGAAGTAATTATAAGTAGATCAAAACATTCACCGGTATATCTTATGAATTGATTTTCAAGTTTCTGTTTTGCTTATATTGCTAAAAAAGAACAAATGTGGCTCACAGTTTTCAAAGTATGTAATGCAAAATGTATGGCCTTTTATGTAAATCTATATTCTCTCTTGAAATCGTTCAGTCAGTTAAAGTTAAATTTTGTGAGTTTGAAATTTTAAACAAAAAGACTACCTAGATTTCAAAGACAACCACTTTGTGGGTAGTAAGAATTCAGTTTTATGTTACAGAATGGAATTTTCTTATTTAAAAATAGACTATGAACTCCCAACGATGATGTTTGTTCATTTATCCAAACGTTCCCATGCTCACCTGATTTTTGTCACCTAGGAACCTTCATTATACCTCCTTGCCCTTTATAATGACATTTTCAATGTTAGAGAACATTCTCTTCACTTTTCTTGCACATTGATTTTTCTTCTTGGAGCAAATATGCTCAGTCTTTTCTTCTTGATACAAAAGATAAATTTTCTAGACTCTTACTGAGAAGTGTCCTTCTAGCTATTTTAGCATTATTTAGAATGTTAAATACACTACCTGCTAATCACTTTGATTGATAAAACATGTGGGACAAAAGCTACTTAATTTTCCAACCACACTCAAAAAGCATGAGTTATCGGATGATGTGGGGGTCTACTAACACTTACTAGGTGCCCATTTTACACCATGTTTATCCTGGGTGATTTTGCATGCAATTTAATTTATACTTTACTCTTACCACTCCCTCTGAGGAAGAGATAATTAGATAATTAACTCTATTTTTAGGTTAGAAAAAATGAGACTTAGAGTGACTAGCCAAGGTTATGCAGCTGGTAAATTTTGGTATTAAGGTCTAATTTCTTAGTCAAACTTTTTTCACAACTCCACACTATAAAAGTATTCAAATATTTTCCACACCTCCTTCTAATACTCATCACATATGTAATATGTTTTCAGTATCTGTTTCTGTACATGTGTTGCAAAGTTTCTGCTACAACAAGAGCAGAAACTGTGTCTGTTTTGTTTATTAATATATTCCCAGCCCTTAGCATAGTGCTTGGCACCTAGTTAAACCTAAATACGATATGTAGAATGAGTGAATTGATAAATTAATGAATGAACTTATATTTCAAATTTACTGTATTTCATTTCTTGGGGGAATTTATCTAGTATATGTATCTACAAATTTGAATAATTTGATAAGTAATCAAGCAAATTTTGGGGAAATGCAATGGCCTGTCTTCTGACAGAGTTAGAATAGATATTCCTGGTTTTACTGCAAATACATATTCCTTCCAGTAGAGTTAAGTCAATACTGCTGAACTGAAACTGGTAAGAATTTGATAATTATACATCATTTCGTCCTAACATCTAGTTAAAGTACTGAGGCACTATTGACAGGCTAGAAAGAGCCCTCTTCATTTACCTGAAGAATGTGAAAATAATAGGAACTTAATGCATTTTGCCCTGTTTAAGAAGCGTGACAATGCTTCAGACTTGATGACTTTGAAATCTGTTGTTCTTCATGGTGCACTGGCGCTTGTCTGTCTCACTTAATCATTGTGGCATTAATGATGCCACTAGTGGCTTGAGGCTTTAACTGGGTACTCAGACCTATCTAGACAGAAAAAGAGAAATCTATTAAGCCTTACAATAAAGCTAATGCTGAGCAAACAGAGCCTGAGTGCCCAGCAAACCACAAATTTGTTGAGATAGATAGAAAAAGCATGAGTAAGTTTTATATATTGAGACATGATTGAAAGAATGACTTTGAAATCCAGATAGAAATTGAGTGATGATCAAGTTAGACATTAAAATGCATTAAGGGCATAACAAATCACATGGTTTTATATAAATCTATTATTCATTAAATATCTTTGATTCTTTTCTTAAACCAGCTTTTTCTGAGAGGAGGGCTCAGAAAATACATTTCTGACATGTACTGGTCCAGCATTGAACAAAACTCCACCCACCTTCTTGAGGGAAGTTTTGAAATCTATGATGAGAGGAGTGGAATGAGAAGGCATTGGAAATGCCATTGTCTTTCTGCTTGTTCCTTTCTTCCTGCATTTGTGGTAGTGAAACTTGAAGCTGGGGGTGATATTTTCTTGGGAGAGAACTTCGACTTTAAAAAGCCTAGGTAAAGCCTAAAGAAAGGAAAGACAAAGGCTTGTTCTTTAGGTCAAGTACTGTTTTCTGCTTTGGGAAAGGATATTTTAAATATTTTCTTCTGTGTGGTCCAGCTTTGGTAATTACAGTGAGAGGGCAAGCAAGGACATAGGGTAGCAGCCTATTAGGAATTTTTTAGTGCGCATTTTTAATTCCTTCTTTGTTCCCACTAAAGACTTCATGAATGTTTTTACCCTCAGTTTAGAAGATGTATCTGTGCAGTGTGTGTGTGGGTGGGTGGGTGGGTGTTGTGTGTGTGTATGTGTGTGTATGTGATGACATGGTCAGTTCTCTCTTTCTGGGAAAGTTGGAGTTCCTTCAGAAGCTGAACATTGTGGGTACTGATAATTGGAAACACTGGACATTTAGCCAAGGTAAAGGCGTCTCCTAACAATTCCTGATAGCTAGAGATTGTCATTATAGATGTGCAGGTTCACATTAGGTAAATTATTGGAAAGGGAATGAGAAATCTGGCAATATATTAGATATTAGCCAATTAATGACTTTTTGTCTTGATGTAACTAGCTTTATTCTAATTATATTTCCCCTATCATTTTACTCCCTAAGGTTTGATTGTAAACCTTACATCTCTTTATATGCTGGAAAGCCTGCATAGAACTGTTTACACTCAGGGTGTTTGGTAGATTCTTATGGCAATAATTCTTGTACAGAGTATTTACTTTGCTGCTTATATCATCTAACACTCTGTGTCATAGGAAAGTATCAGCAGCACTTCTGCTACCAATTATGTAGCACAAGTAAAAATAATTTTGAGCAGTTTCAGAAATTATCACGTTTATTGAGAACCTAGTGCAGAGAATTAGTGGCATCTAGTACGTAGAGGCCAGAGATTCTGCTAAACATCCTACAATGTACAGTCCCTCCAACAAAAATTAAAATGTCAATAATGTTCAGTTTGAGAAATTTTTATCTAATGATATAACAAATACTTGTGGCTAGTCTTCCATATTGCAGACATAGTGGTAGGTGCTAGAGATAGGATAACCGACACAACAGATACATGTTTACCCTCATGGAAATATAGTCTAGTTAGGAAGATACACATTTTAAAAATACTGCTAAAATCTACAATTCCTTTTGCTAAAGGGGCTTATGAGCTGGGTTCTAGTATATAATATAATAGGGTACCACAAAACTGGAGATAATTTAACTCACTGTAGGGTGGATTTTGCCAATCCTGAAACCCGAAGTCTATGAACTTTTCTATATGTGCTGAGTGTTTATATGCAGTAGATTGAAAGAGGGTAAAACACATGGTTTTCTTTTTCAGGAATCTCACAATATGCTCATAGAGAATGATGAATATATACAAAATACTTAAAGAACAAAGCAACCATCTGTATGCATATCATGGTGATGTAGGGTTATTGAATTTTAAGGCTAATCAAGTAGCTTAACCCCTTTATTTAACTTTGCTGGCTAAAGGGAAGATCTTTAGGCAATATAAAAATAACAAAGAGCATGAGAACACATTATTCATTTCTCCATGTTCTCAGATTGTTGTTCATGTTTATGCATTTTGCATAGTTTTAATTTAAATATGCAAGCAATTTTTAAATCTTGATTTTCTCCCATAAAAATCTGGTTTCTATTCTGTTGGAGTATTCACATTTATTATTTTTAATGACTACAAAATCCCATTGTATTGATGGACCCTAATTTACATTGTCCCTACTGATAGACATTTATAGTCTATTTTTACAGATGACAAAACTGAAAAACTGAAGCCACAGATAATTGAGTCGTCTAACCAATTAATAGGATAATTGTTTAAAAACTAAGTGTCCAGTGGTTTTAAAATGGATATATAATCAATATAGTGACATCTAAAGGTTATTTCTCACATTTCTCTGGACTCCACAGGTAGAAACGACAATGGATGACTGCAGATTCCCAAGGGATTCTGTTAAGGTCTCTCTCTGGTCAACCTTATCTTAATCATGGCAGTAGAGTGCCATTATAGTAAGTGATCTTTTATTCCCCATCCTGTCTTTAATTTGGTAGGCTCCTGAGTACTTCTTGTGTTGCATATGGGATATACCCATTTCTAAGAGATTTAGGCCTGTGGTTTGACATATTATAACAAAACCAATATTGCAGAGAAGGACAATTAAAAGGCGAAAGATGGTTAGTTTTCTTGTTAACGTTCACTAGTAATGAAATCTAGTCATTTTCAGTCTGACAGTTTAATAATAGGTGCTTTTATATTTAAAAATAATGAAATAATTGCTTTGTGCCATGTATTAAAGGTCAAAAAGGTATTCTATAAAAATGAGAAGACACTATCAAAGCTTAGAAAATTATCATCAGTCTTTAGTAAAATAAATTAGTAGACTATTAGGAAGGCAACTTTTGCACATTTTACTTACAATGAATGAAAGCTAGAAAAGGAATCTTTCAGGCAACAGGAGTAGAATTCTCATGGAGATAATAGGTAAAACTCTCACTTAGTGGAAATTGTATTTTTACCTACTAACAATCATAATGTCTTTTAGTTAGAGGAAAATGTCTATTTGACATTTACTGGTGATTTTTTGCAAAACTGTATTTAGAACATGTACTTAAGAAATGTGAGCACTACCATGAGGCATTCATTTTTTGTGCAGCTTTTTCTACCTGAATTTTAAAAAGGATACTTTTTATTTCTTTTAAAATAATTTGTTTATAATTTTGTATTTTAATTTACCAAGTACTTTGACAGAGATTTGTCCATGTTATTTTAATAACCTAGAGTCATGAATGACTTTGTTCCCATTATGCAGATGAGAAAACAGATACTTAGGGAGATTATACGATATATTATATTCTAGATAACACAGCTAAGAAATAATCCACACATTTATTGAGGCTAAATCTCACTCCAAAAGCTATGAAACCTGAATTAGAATGCATCAATCCGGAAAGGTCAAATTGATCATTCTTTAGTATAATGACTCTACCTATCAACTCTTGGATTTCAATTTTTAAAGGAGTCTTAAAATTGAAATGTTCTGCTCTTATTTGTTAGCATTTTAGTGTACTTAGATTTAAAAATGTTTGCCATGAGAAGTATCATGGTAATGATATGCCCATTCTACAAATAAATGCCCAAGGTACTCAATGAGGAAATTAAGATATACACTAAAATGTAGGGACAAAAATCTAGGAACAAAGATCTAGGAACAACAAGCACTTGGTAAATATAGTCTCAGTGTCACTAGGCCGTTTATAAGAAAAATAATTTATCTGATTATAAAATATGGAAGTTTCAGGTTTGGAGAGAAGTTTTACAGAAGAAGAAAGAAGAAAATAGAACTTAGCTACATATATGGCATATGTTTTTTTACTTCTGTTTTAGGCGAAAAACTTGGTCTTTTTAAATATTTTGCTTTACTTTTGAAATTCAGTTTAATTATTTTCAAGCAGGTGCAATTTGAAAATACATTTGTGCCACTAAGAGATAACTATCTCTATATTTTAGTGTCTTATTTTCCACTGTGTCCTATGGAAAAGTAGCCAAGGAGATATTAAAATAAAGCTTTTTAGAAAATGTTCACTGAAGAGCATCTCAGTGCATCTAATATGCTAAGTTAAGAAAAGGAGATAATTGCAAGTTTGGATATTAAATTTACAGGATGGAGCAAAAGAAGAGTTAAGGATTTAAAGGGGTTTGAAATGCAAGTTGGCAGCAGTTGGGCTGCATGAAGTTTAGGGAAATAATTTATGTTAATCTCATGAGCACAAAGACAGACACCTATCAACTGTGAAAAATAAGGGTCATTGGGGCCTTATTCAAAATTAGCTTTGAAGGTACCAGGCTTCCTTAAAGTAGTTGCCTGGTTTAAACCGCACTCTGAAACAATCATCCCCATTTTACAGATTATGGAACTGATATTTGGAGTCACGGTGTCCTCCTAATGGATTAAATTAGGAATAGTCTACTGGATAAATGAAGCATAAAGATAAAAATTTAAAATTCAATAATCAGGGTATGATGTATTTTCATAACGAATTGGTTTTTCTTTACTAGTCAAGGTAATTTAATTATTTGGTTTATCTGAAAAGTTTCTAGTCTATCGTAATATTTCCATCTCTGTACTCAAATTTATTTCATTGTATTTTGTCCTGTATTTGAATACAAACTAAGATTGCTGAGACTAGTAAGTAAGGAGTGCTGTGTGGTAGCTGTTGATATACTGCTGAGGGAACTCCATCAAAGCTTCTGTCCTGTGGTAGATACACAACTCTCAGATAGAAACTAAATTCTTTTTTTTTTTTTCCATCACAGAAGGAATTAGATTGCACTTTTGTGAATCCTGTTTGGGATCCTTTGAACTGAAGCAATAAAAATTCCAAGAAATAGAAAGAGGGTTTATGGGAGCTAATAGGAAGGAGGAAGCAGGGTTGCTGTCAGAGTTCTGGGGTTGCAGTTTGGTACTTCCTACTAGACCTGAGACTCAAAGAAACAAAAGTGTAGGCCTAGCTTTAGATGAGGCTTTTCACTGACATCATTTGATTCATTAGACATGTATTTTTCAGTGACATATTGGATCCTTCCTCTGCCAACTAGTGATAATGATATTTAAAATCCTGTAGAGAATAACAGACATCTCTAGAGAAGTGGTTCTTCTCTTCCAAAATGCCTTGCCTTCTGGAATAGTTGAAAAGAGGCATCATATTTCCTCTTCCCTTCTGTAAAACTCATACTATTCATATTATAGTACCTAAGCTCATGCCCTTGCACTTCACAAGTTTGCATATTTTTTTTTACTTTTATTTTATGTTGTAAACTTGGTCTTTTAAAATATTTTGTTCTACTTTTGAAATTCAGTTTAATTATTTTCAAGCAGGTGCAATAATAACAGATTAACCTGATATTAGTAAGGACATATTTTTTGTTATCTTGTCTTTTGTTGTTGTTTAGCCCTCCTACAACCTCTCTCTTTTAATAAAGATACTATATTACAGTAATGAAAACTTAGGAAAACAGGAATAAAAATCACTTATAGTTTAACTACCACAGCAGCAAAGCTGTTTTCACTTTTGCATATTCCCATCTGTTTGTTTCTTAGGAAAGCCAATAAATGGCATTCCTCTTTTCTGCCTAGGCTTTGAATAATTTGAGAATAAAACAAATGAGTTACAGATGGAGCCAAAATATTGCCTATATTACTGATTAAGCCTAGGTTGGAGCATGTAGGTTATTATGAAAGCCAAATGGGTCTGCTAACTAAACCTTGGACATTGGCAGACTACCTCTCCACCCTCCCCTTTTCTCTATTTCAACCAGCAGTGAACTAGGCCTGCTCTCAACAGTGAGGAAGATCAGACCCTTGGAGAGCACTAGAGAACAGCTGCTCTGTTTGGCTCACTTGTTCCCAAGAGGAAGAAGGGTGCAGGTGGGCCACACATGCCTGGTTTACTTTTTGCCAAAAATGACAGTCAAATAAGTCACCCTGCTTTCCTATTTCCAGCTCTCACCAAAAGTAGAATGAATTAATGGGCAGAGAAAGGCCAGAAGTTATATTAGTTAGTATCCTGCCATAGGAGGAAAAATTTTTCAGGTGGAGATAACATATCCTGTTTAGTTAAGCTTCATTGATTTTAAAAAAGAAAATGAAACTCTTATAATCATTTTCATGAAAATAGTAGTCTCTGACTTTTAAATTATTTTTGGAGAGATTCTGAGAAATGAGAATTTGGAATATGAATGTTTTTTCTCCCTGGAAAATGTTAAGAAACTGCTTTTATGATGGGTTATACAGATTTCCTTGTTGTCAAACTGGTTCTTAAAGGAAAGTTTAAGCAGAGATTTAAAACTGCCCCTGACCTGGGCTCCAGTGGTAGTTATATTAGATCATGATTGTATCCAAAGTAACGACTCATCCACAGTTAATTACTGATTATTTTGTAATAACACTCTGGAGGTTACGTAAGAAGGTTAAGGCAAAAAACCCTGGCCCCTGAAAGTTTTCAATTAATCAGAGGAATGAATATAATGCACAGAAAACTAGAGAGCCAATTATAATTATTGTGCCATGTATACCATCTAGTCTCAAGACAGTTAACATTTATAAATACACAACACACTCACAAGAGTGTACGTAATAAGGGTAACTGGAACCGTCTTAATTTATAGGAAAGTTAAATCATTTATCCTCTAGGCAGTGACAGTATAGTGGAGGAGACAAAAAGTTAATAGTCAATTAAGATGTAATATGATAAGAAATAAGCACAGGCTTATGGTAGCACAATATGAGCAGGATCTAACATATTCTTGGAGTACAAAAGGAAATTTTGTAGCAGAGGTTATATCTAATGGAAACTTGAAATAAAATAAAGAAGTTAAACTAAGTAAAACAAGAGGAATGGGGCAGAGTAACAGCATGTGCATGGAGGTCCAGAAGAGAAAGATCGGGGGATATTCAGAAACTTGTAAATAGTTTAGGGTAGTTCCTAGTACAATTCCTGGAATATGGCCAGTGTTCATTAAAATTATTCTGCATATATAAGTGTCTTATTGGACTTTTGAGATTACAACCTTACATACTAATGAGTGTATATAATTGGTTTATGAAAGTTTGGAACTGGTGGTAGGGCAATGGTGTTATGGGGATTAGGGAGAGAAAAGATTGAGCACATATTTGGGAAAGTTGATAATTCATTTTCATTCTGTATTGAACCACTACGTTATATGTAATTTTCCATTAAAAATAGAGCTAATAGAAAATTAGATTTTAAAAGTTATTTAAAAGTATTTCATTAAAAGCAACTCAATTCTTTCAGTCATTTCTTCTGTTTGTTTTTGTTATTGGCAAGGAATTCTAAGGAAGTCTGTAAATTTGTTTTTATGCTAAAGTTCCCTAAAATGGAAATTAGAGATCCATGTATTTAAATGATTCATTTTGCATGCATACAGTTCCTTTTACTTTTAAAGTATTTTATTGTTGATCTTCTGTTGTTATGTATTTATAATGATGCTGGCTTCCTTGTGAATTTTATTTAACATAACCATAGGTTAGGTCCATGTAATAACAATGGTTTGGTGAAGGTTTCTCATCTACTTTATTATTTAAATGATATGTGTCTTTAAAGTACCTACTCTGTGTACAGCATGATGTTAGGTACTATAGAGAATAAAAATAAGCTCAGTATAAAATTTGATACATTAAGATTCTGGTACAAATTGGAAATCTTTGACCTAGTAATTTCAGTTTGATAACTCTCTCTTTAGTAAATAATTTTAAGTACAAAGGGGTGGGGAATAAAGTTATTTATAACCGAATTTTGTATAAGGCTCTACAATTGTGATAACCTAAATGTTCAATAAGACAGGAATTATTAAATGAACTAGAAAATCTATTAGTATAGGGATGGCAGTCATTAAGTTGTTGCAAAGACTGTAATAAGATAGCAAAGGCTGATGATGTAATGTCAAGTTTTAAGAATAAAATATAAAATCATATGTCTGAAATGGTTCAAATTATTCTATAGAAAAGTTCAAGGTATAAAAACCAGAAAAATGTACTATCAACAGTAGATACAAAAATATAACTTTGCAGAGGGGCTCTGATTGGTTATTTTACTCCTTTATTTTCTAAAATACCTTTCATAAATACCTTACCATATTTTTATTTGAAGCATATGAATTTTAATTGACTTTGAGCTTATCTTTAAATTGCTTGGCAATCTAATTGAAGTGGTAAAACATTTATATACAGAAAGGTATTTAAATATATAGTATATGACAGATTTCTTATGAGTATGGACTATCCACTAACTTTATTTATTTACCTCCCAACTTATTTATTTAAAAAATAACAATAGCTACTACTTTTAAGTACCTTTCTTCCCAAACATTCTTCTTAGAGAGTCATATGGCTTATTTAATTCTTTATCAACTCCTACTCTATTAGACTAGCTCATTTGTCAGAGAGCAAAGTCCTTTTCTTCTATTTACTAGCCATGTGCTCTTACACAGATGAATTAACCCATTTTAATCCTTAGTTTTCACTAAAACAGAAAATTGGATTGTTGTAAGAATTAAGATAATCTATGTAAAACACTTAGCATAGTGCCTAGTACAAAGTAAATTCTGAGTAAATATTAGCAACTTTTAAAACAACAACTAAGTTTGAGATTCCCAGGGCTTCATCCTGTTTTCTCTTTTCAACCTATACCTTTGGTAACCTTTCTTTATTTTTATAGTTTTCAGTGCTACTAATATGCCAACAATTCTCAAACATATACATCTAGTTGGCATATATATAGTGTTTCAAATCCATCCATGTATTGTCTTACTTGACATCACCCTTTGGTTGTCTCAAACTTAATATGGCTCCAGTGTCTGCAACTGAATTCCCTTTTTTTTTTTTTTGAGATGGAGTCTTGGTCTTTCACCAGGCTGGAGTGCAGTGGCATGATCTTGGCTCACTGCAACCTCCATCTCCCAGATTCAAGTGATTTCCCTGCCTCAGCCTCCTGAGTAGCTGGGACTACAGGTACGTGCCATCATGCCCGGCTAATTTTTTGTATTTTAGTAGAGATGGGGTTTCACCATGGCCAGGATGGTCTCGGTCTCCTGACCTCGTGATCCGCCCGCCTCAGCCTCCCAAAGTGCTGGGATTACAGGTGTGAGCCACCACGCCTGGCTCTGAATTCCTTTTTTAACTCAACTTCTTTTTTTCAATTTCAATAGATTAGGGGTTAAAAAGTGATTTTGGTTACATAAGTGAATTGTACAGTGGTGAAGTGTGGGCTTTTCGTGTACCTGTCATTGGAATAGTGTACGTTGTACCCAATAGGTATTTTTGCATTTCTCCCCTTCCATCCTCCACACTTCTGACTCTCCCATGTTCATTATACCACTCTGTGTGCCCCTGTTTTGCTTCTGCTCATAGGACCCACTCATCTTTCAGTCTTGTCTATGTTAGTGAATGGTGCCTCCATTTACTGAGATGCTTATGTCAAAAACAGAGTCCTTCCTTTTTCTTCCCTATCCCTAACTCCTTGCACTCAATTTATCTCTAAATGTCATTGGTTTTATATCCAAATGTGCAGCTGAATATCCATTCATTTCCCCCTCACTTAATCACCACTACTGTACTGCAAAATCAGCATCATCTTTTATTGAGACCATGTATTTCCAAATTTGACTTCATTTCCTGTTTTTTTCCTCCTAATATGTTTTCTATGTGGAAGTCCATAGTGAGCTTTTAAAATACAAAGGCTGTTTTATGCCGTTCTCCTGTTCAAGTCTCTCTGGTGCCCTGTTTAATCTTCACAACAACTCTGTGAAATTGACGTGCCTTTTTCTTTGTAGTTTTAGATGAGTAAAATAAGGTTAAGAGTCAAAGTACCATGCTTGATGTATTGCTTTAGTGACAGTGAATCAGATAGGCTGATGAAGCAGAAACTTGGAATATAAAATCCATCAATAAAGAGGCACTTATTTTCATAAGTATCTCCTCGCCAGTGTCAATAAAATCTAATCAGTTGCCACATCCCAAAGGAGTCTGGCTCTTTTTATATCTTACAGTATCACTGCTACTATACTGCTATTATACCAATAGAGGCTATTTAAACCCTCTAAGTTCTTCATAAAGATACATTTAGTTTTGTCAAGGTAATATTAATTAGAAGTAGTTAAGAAATACTGGTAAAAGAAAAATGAAATTAGGAGATCCAGAATTTCTTGGATAATTAGACCCCTGGTTTCCCTGCCTATCCCCCAAAGACCCCAAACTATATGTCATGACGTTGAAAGGCAATATAATGTAATGGTTAAGAACACAAACCACTCTACCTGTTACTCACTACAAAATGATGGGTAATTTTTAAAAAATCCTTTTTCTCTTATTTTTCTCATCTATAAAATAGGGATAATACTGGTACCTACTTTATGGTGCTAAGTAGGTTTTAGTTGCTGTACTTAGAACTTATACATTCATCTTGGTGAATTTGTATGCTGAAAGGAACGATACAATCAAGAATGAAAAATGAAGATTAAACAAATCAATATAGGTAAATACTACTTCTGGCAGTAGCACTTCTACACTTTCTGTGAGAGAAAGACTATATGTTTGCTTCTAAACAGTTATCAGTTACAAGATTTATGGTGTCTGTAACACAGCAAGGTTATGAAAGTTCACAAGGCAGAGCAGTAGTTGTAGGATGTGTTGAATAAACCTTATAGTTAGAAGTATCTGTTATTTGCTACTCATATTTAAAAACTTCCCTCCAGAGAAAACATTACTCTCTGGTCACTGGCTGAAATGGTATTTTGGTGAGATCATTTGGTTGCAGAATTATTATGCCATGAGTAGATATTCTAGTTTTAACTTTACATAGTCAGACATGACTTATATTTCAGTTTTGTGGTGAGCTTAACATAATATTACATGGCACAGTGGGTAGCTAAAGAAGTATTTGTGTTGCTTTTGAGTCATGTGCATTTATTCACTGTGTTTGAATTGAGCATACTATAAGAAGTGGTTAAAAATTATATTAACGTTGACTTCTCCAGGAGAATTCAGCAATTCTTTTTGTCCTTGGTAGATTTAAAGGGGAAAATGCAACCCAGAGTTTGAGAATTAATCTACAATAGGGTTATAATCTATGATCTTTTGTGGAACTGTCTTGGAAAGTGGACATTGAATAAGTTACAGAGCAAATTTTGAATTTGGGATCTATAGCACGATTTTGCTATGGAACCCTGATTCAACTGCTTTTCCCCTTTGTTAGGCTCTCCTCCAGATGGTGTTCTTTCCGTCTTCCAAAGGAGAAAATTCACAAAGGCATAGTTCTTATTTTGTGAATTACTAAGGACTGCCAATATGAATTAGTATCTATCGAAATTCATTCATTCAACCAAAATTTAATAGTCCAACTTGCAGGCATTGTGCTAGATACTGAAGATACAAAGTCAAATAAGATGTACCATATACCCTCAAGGGGCTTATAGTATACTGATAAAATGAGAGAGTAAGGTGATGAGGCCCACAAATTTGTACTTTTCTTCCATTTTTGAACTTTATCTTGTGTAATGTGTTTCTTGTACTATTTAAAACACTTTCCTCACCATCATGATTAACTTTAATATAGTATTTGCCGTTTTGCAGAAACCATGCTTAGGGTTTTATAATGTACATGACTTATTTAATATATAGAATAACTCCATGAGATAGGTGTACAGATGAGGAGATCATGGCTCAGAAATGCCAAGTAACAGACCTAAGCTTCTACAACTAGGGAATGGTGGGAGAAGAAATGAAAGCCTGAGACCTTGTTCATAGTAACTGTGCTGCATTGCCTCACATTTGGATATAACTAGTAAAGAAGTGTTTCATCATTTGGCCTGTGCTGGTCAACTACCTAAACTGGATATAAGATATCGCAGGTGAATTTTGAGAGATGGCAAACTTTAGGGAATTAAGACATTTGGGCAGAACTTGCTTAGAGACAAATTTGGGCCTTTGGCTGTGGTTACTGAATTGTTTCTAAAGTTGGAGCGAGAGTAGGACCAATTACTATGAAGAAAAATTCCTCTTACTGTGGTCCTTTGTGTGAATAAAACAAAAGCTGACTGGAGGCAAAGCAGAAATTCTAAATTCTGATAAACAATGTCTGACTACTTACTAGAATGTAAAATGACCATGTAATTTAAAATCTCTTTAGAAGTGATTTTAAAAGAGTGACAAAGAAAACAAAAGGGAGAAAAAATTTATATAAATATATACCTATTCTTATTTTTACAGTAATTTTATGGAAGTAACAAATATTGATGGTCAAATCTCATATAATCTCCAGGAGGTCCAGGTATACTGGAAAAAAAAGGTGGTTAAAAAAATTGTATCACTAGAAAGCTCTTAAGTTTGAACCTACAGAATACACTGAACTCTAATTTTGTTTTCTAGCCATATGTTGTGTCTAATTTAATTGTACGTTGTCCAGGCAGATTCTATAGGCTTCATTCAACTTGGAACTTACTAGACATCAGTGGCCACTTTATAGAAATTCTTCACATAGTTGTTTTCTTTAAATGTTTACTTCACGGAGACATTCCTTTTGATTGTATTAGAAAACTCTTTTAAGTTGATTAAAGAAACACTTGAAAGTAACACTGTCCTCAAGCAATAATTTGTGGAAGTTTTTTAGTTGGAGGGGGATTTAATGCTAGCGTGATGCATAAGTGGAAGCGTGATATGGAGAAAGACATATGAGAGTGACTCTAATTGTTACTTCTTTGTAAATATCTCAGTACCTCAGTTGCCCCATCTTTAAACAAGTAAACATTTCTCACAAGGTTGTTGTGAGGCTTGAAAGAAATGATCTATGTGGCTGCAGGTACATAGTTCAGAGATGAATTGTCAGCCATTACTATTATGCTATTTAAGTAAAATATGTTTTCTGTCAAAATGTTGTATTCCTTCTATGACAAAAATTGGGATTAAGTGACTTCACAAAAATTATCTCAAGGAACTTCAAAAAGAGACAAGATTCATTATATCTTTGGCTTTCTGAATGATCAGTATATTATCACTTTTGATGTTTATGTGAAAGAGAGATCTTTGTTCTCCTCTAAGATATAGCTGAAAACTAGCCTGGTTTCTCAGCCTGTTCCAAATGTGAACTGAATCATGAGGTCTAGAATCATCATACCGCATAAACATTCATGTCCTTGAGTTCACTTCTTTGTTATTCATATGCAGGCTTTACACAAAATATTTACATGCATTGGTTTGATCTTTCACAGGCAAGTAAGGGGACCCAGATTTTTATTTGGAGGGGTTCAAATCAGAGCTCAGAGGTTTTGTTTCATGTATGTTTGCTGTCTGAGAACCTGGTTTGATTTGTTAACCAGATTATCTCCAATATGCCACATACTCAGACATGACCCATATTATTGTTTGACATTTTGAGATCTATTATGTATTCGTATAGAAATGTACAATCTGTAATAACAAGGTAAACATGTCTTATTTTAGAAACTATCTCTTCCCACCCCTAAATTTAGATTAATTTTAAGATTCTCATATACTTTGAACGGAATTAAAGTTACTTTTACAAACTGCTTTCCTGCTTTTGTAAGGAACGAATGAACTTCTTTAAGTAAAGTAAGTGAAAAACACACAAACACACTATAAAGAGAAGGTTTACCTTTTAAGATAACATTCAAGTTAATTTTTTCTAGATACATGTGTTCAAATAATATTCATAATAACAATGTCTAATACTAACCATTCTCTGCTGTCATTATACTCTCCTGAGGACATGCTCATATTTATGTCTTTTCTGAAATACTGATATAGCATTCAACTCTGTCTACTCCATTAAATTTAAGTCCATTTTCATACTCTTTTTTTAATACCTACAATCCTTTGAATTAGGCTTTATAATCCTCAACTTATAAAGGAGGAAACTGAGTCTGACAGAAATTTAAGTTTTGCTGGTGGCCAAATAAGTGATGGAGCCAGGATTCAAATCCAGGTCTGCCTAACTACCAAGCCTATACATTTTACACCACATCAAGATTCTGGAGACCCTGACAGTGTGATATTTTGGGATGTATAATTGCTTATTAGTGAACTCAGGGTAGCAAAGACCAGGGGCTGAAAACATGTGGATGCATACTAAAACTATTGCTCAGATGACTTGATGGATAGTAACACAAATCTTTTCTCCTATCTGTAAAGGGATGCTAACAGCCTTCAGAGGAGCTGGCAGGCATGCACCACTGTGCCTTCAGCCATTCATTTAATAAGAAATTATTGAGTGTCTATCACATGCCAGAGACTAATCTAAGTCCTGGGGATACTTCTGAGAACAAACAGAAAAGGATCCTTGTGGAGCTTACATTATTGCAGTCATTCGCTCAAGCTATGTCAGTACTTGTAACTGATCATCATTCCCTCCTCCACAGAAAATGAAGTGCCTTGATACATCCTTATAATAAATTGCTGATCCCTGTTGTAGACAGTCAGAACAGAAAATGAAGCCAAAATAGAACTTCTGTTTTATATAAGCCATATAAAGATCAAAGAATGCTACTTCAACAGATTTTTAAGAAAGATATTGTGCTGTACATAAAATAGGCATAACATAATCTGTGAATAAATGAATGAATAATAAATGCATGGTAATATTTATGGAACTAGTTTTATGTAATGAAAACTTCACAAGATTGTTTTTATAATTGTTACTGGTTATTATAGTCATTTGTTTTTCTCCATTTATACTACATGGTTGAACTCTGTAGGAACATTTTATTTCTACTTGTAGTCTCACTTGATGAAATAATACAATTTAATACTTATCAGTAGTTTTTATTTGATTATTCACTGTGCTGCATAGTATACTATGTACTTCTCTTTATTGAGACCGGGTGTTAGAAATAATCCAGTGTTGAAGATGAGGCAGTGAACAGACAAATGAAATCCCTAGTGCTTACACTCTAGTTGGGGGTGGGAGATGGAGAGAGAAAGAAAAAAAAAACAAAGAAAATATGTAGTGTGAGTGCTAAAGAGAAAAAGAGGGAGAATTCTGAAGTGCTTGGAGAAGTAATTTTAAGTGGTATAATTGATCAAAAGCCTCTCATAAGGTAACATTTGAATGAAAACCTGAAGGTGAGAGAGATATCCCTGTGGATATCAGGGAAAAGGAAGTTCCAAGCAGAGGAATAACATTTTGAGGTAGGCACTATGCTTTCCTTCCATTTTATGGATAAGCTGAGACTAAGAAAATTGCTTCAGGTGTACAAATAGAAAATGACAGAAACAGTATTTGAACCCATGCTCTATGTACCTAACTTTTTATCTCAAAACCTTTTTTATTCCCAAAGGAAGAATAAGCTGAAGTAGAGTGTAAGTCTGCCTTAAGATAGTTAACTCTACACATATTTAGAACTAAACATATTCAGAAGCCAAATATGCATGATGGGTGGGTGGGGGTTATCATAACTCAAGATAAGCATGTTTCTTGTTAGCTTAATCAAAGCTAACAAGTCAATAGCCTCATTAAGCCCAGCCAAAGTTTTTATGATGATTATCATTTTGGGGTTTGCAGGTCTTCACTAATTTTCTAGGGATAATCTATGTAAATTGCTAAAGATAGTATTGGTGGTGGCTTGTTGGTTTGTACCTGATATGGTATGACTTTGTGTCCCCATCCAAATCTCATCTTGAATTGTAATACCCACATGTCAAAGGAGGGACTTGCTGGGTGGTGACTGGATCATGGGGTGGTTTCAGAATAGTGAGGGAGTTCTTAAGATCTGATGTTTTAAAAAGTGGCAGTTTTTCCTTCTCTCTCACCTCTCGCCTGCCACCATGTAGGACGTTCCCCTTCAACTTCCTCCATGATTATTAGTTTCCTGAAACCTCCCCAGCCATCCAGAACTGTGAATCAATTAAACCTCTTTTGTTGCTAAATTACCTAGTCTCAGGTATATTTTTTTATAGCAGTATGAAAACAAATAAATACAGTACCATTTGTAAAGAAATAGTGCTTTTTAAAAGGGTGAGTGGTAGGCTTCACATTTCCATCTTCTATCTGCTGTTTCAATCTGAACATATTTGTAAGAGTTCAGTGTGATAGAAATAACATCACTCCAGCTGGCCAAGTATTCTAGACAGATTAGGTCAAAAGATTGTCTGGCTGCTGGCCATTGGCTGAAACACCAGACAAAGCCACAGGGACAAGATTGTAGGAAGAAATAGAAATTCCACTATAACAAAGTGGCCTCTGTATTTTATGAAGGATAAAAAAAGAAAATATCATATCAAAAGAGAGCCTTGTGTTATTATTTATCTAGTGGCTGATACATAGAGGTTAGATTTTGGCATGTGGCCCAGTACTTTACCTTAATTCAAATGCAGATGCTTCAATAGTTGTAGAATCCCAATGATAATAAGAAGGAAACTTATGTATAACACAGGAAAATGAATGGATAATCAGAAAAGGAGTCATCAAGGGTACTGAAAATGGTATTTCAAATGGGAGTACATTACTCTTCCAAGCACCGTAAGGACAAAGGGTTACCACAAGATTGCCCTGAAACTAGAGTCTCAGCAAAGGGGAAGCACAGGTTACAGATCAAGAGGAGGCACAGAAAAGATATGAGTGTCTTTTTCTTCACTGCTTCCCTACTTGCTGAAGCCTAGACTCTGAAGTTTTCTGGAAAAAACTACTCTCAGTTCTTATGCTGAAAAACAAAGGAATTCTGTCAGGCCTCAACTTATTTCTCCTTGGCATCCTTTGACCCTTATTTCTCCTGTTACTTCACATTGGCTTACCTTTCTCATTGACCCTATTTTCATTTGATAATCAGGCTCTGCTGACATAGGATCTGAAAACTCTAGAAGATTTTGCTTCTGATAATCATTTCTGGCTTTATGCCCACAACCAAGGACATCTACTATATCTTAGGACTATACTAGCTGGACCCCATGGTTCTTGCATTTGCCTGGAGAAAGAATGGTGAGCTCACAAAGTCCTTAACATCTGTAAAGACTAAACCTCTCATGAAATTAGTATTTAAACTGTATGCTACTGTAAAATGTTTTATTTATTTTTAACAAAAATCCTTTCACATATCTAATGATAAAGAAGAAAAAAATAGAAAGATCCTAATATTGCAGTGAAATTAATATATCATCTGATCATCAGATAATCATGTAGGGTTGCTTTAAACTTACATTCTTATTTGCCATGTATTCATCCTTCAAGCAAAATATTTCAAACGGTTTTCCCCTCTATTTCTATATTAGATGCTGTGATTAAGTGACATTGCCAAGGCCAAACAATTATGAATCTGAGTGGAGCTCACCGGAAGACTTTTCTACTCTACTATGCTGTGAATCCCTCAAAGGGTGACTTTCCAGTTGCCACTGGGTTTGAGGACAGCACAATAAAACAAGCAGTACTGTTGTTAGTCGGCAATGAGATGAAGCTCAAAATGCCTTGTTTGAACCCTAAAAAATCTTTTTGAAATTAAGTTCAAATTTTTATAAAGTTGATTTCTGTTTTTAATCCTTATCAGATGCTTGTAATTTTTTTCCCTACAATATATTGTTTAAAATGCACTAAGGAGCACATGCTAGCCTTTATTTCTGGGGCACTAGTCTGACTAGGAATAATTTCCAAGGGATATTCTCTATTGTTTGAGCACAGTCTTCAAATAACATCTTTTAATGGAATTCTTGCCTTTCTCATTTGAAAAGATTAATATTTAAACAAGCTGGATTTTTTACAGTAACAAAATTACTAGCTTCAACTCTTTATTTTATAATTTTATTCATAGGTCAAAAACTACAGATGAAAAACAGTTATTATTTTTTTAATCTGTTGGGAACTTTGTACACCAAAGCACATATAATAATATTTAATTCATTTTGCTGTTTTTGCATTTTGCAAGATTGAGTATGATTTGCTTTTCCTTTGGCAAGCAATGTGTAGAGTATAGGATGTTTTCTTGTCTCAGTTATTGGAATGTTTGGTAGGACATGTGGTAACAGATGCTTTTAAGGCATGAGAAATAGCCTGTAAGGAGTTTGAACCAGAGTAGATTTTTGAACCATCTCTACCATCGCTCTCTGAATCCAAGTCGTTTCTTAGTATAACAATTCATTAACAGAGGCTGCCTTCCTCTGCCTTTCACTTAGTAGGTTGCACATTGTGTAGTCTTCTTCTGGCTTTTCTTTCATCTTTATTTTTTCTAAACATACTTTTAAAATATCCAATTAGGTGGTTAAAACTAGAAATGGTAGGCTATAATTTATTTCTTATCACTGAAATGTATAACCAGTAATAATGATTCTGATGAAATGAGTATTAGAATTTCATGGCTTTGTAAAATAAATTTGAACTTTAGAACGTACCACCTTTCACTTATCAAATTATAAAGATAAAAAAATAGAAAGATCCTGCTACACTGATGAAATAATATATTACCTGATGATCAAATAGAGACTCATTTTAAAGATTGCTTTAAAATTTCAATCTTATTTGCCACATATTCATTCTCAAACAGGGTATTTCAAATGAATTTTCATTTTTTAGAACTTAAAACTTGGAACATGGGACATTGATTTGTAAAAATTATTTATAATGTTCTCTCTAGATAGTCTAGGGTAAATATCAACTGCATAAAACATGAAAGGCAAACAAAATGTTTGAAATAAAACAACTGATGGATTGAAAATTTTTAAACAAAATTGAAAGATTCTTTATAATCACATGGATTATTATTGTTGGAAAAATAATGAATAAATACTGGTATGAAAGACTCTACTTCAACATTGATAAAATTGAGGATATTTCCTGAAACAACAGAAATTACACAAACTGTGTTTTACTTTTTGAAATATGTATGGTGGCCTGGCATAGAGGCACATGTCTGTAATCCCAACACTTTGGGAGGCCAGGCCAGGCAGCTCACTTGAGGTCAGGAATTCAAGATCAGCCTGGCCAATATAGCGAAACCCCATATCAACTAAAAATACAAAACAAAAAAAAGCCAGTTGTTGGGGCACACAGCTGTAGTCCCAGCTACCCAGGAGACAGAGGCAGGAGAATCATTTGAACCCGGGAGGCTGAGGCTGCAGTGAGCCAAGATCGTGCTACTGCACTTCGCTCAGGTGACAGAGCAAGTCTCCATCAAATCAATCCATCAATCAATAAATAAGTAAAACCATAAGAAAGTTTGCTTCAGGTAGCTCTCACAAGTTAACATGGAGACTCCAATTCTACATTATTCTAGTGAAACAAACATTGGGTTGTAAAGAGAGTAAAAGAATAGTAAACAGTTGATAGAGAAGTGTGGTGTTAATTTTTTAAGAACACAGATTTAAATATGATTATTAAAAAAAGAAAGATGATCTATAGTTGATTGAGATGTGTGGTGGGATTCCTACATTGCCATGAAGAATGAAAGGAATATTTAAGAGGAATATAACAAAAGTAAGGAAGCAGAAAAAAGAAAGGATAGAAAATTAACATAAAAGTAAGTATAGTATGAGAAAAATTAAACCATCATATATGTTGTCAAAATTAATATAAGTGGGATGAGTATCATATCAAAAGATAGGCTCTCAGATTAGTCTAAAAATAAATTTCACCCATACACTGCTTACAAATAAATATACCTAAAACCAATGACAGCTTATTTTTAAACAAAAGTTCAGGCAAACAACATATCAGGAAATACCAACCTAATTGAAAGAAGAGGAGGGACCATTACTTTCTGGTTAATTTGATTTCAAGGTCAAAGGAAAAATCCAAAGAAGCAAAGCAAAATAATGAAGAGCCCCAAACAAATAAAAGGCTTATACCATTCAGGACATAGGCATGGGCAAGGACTTCATGACTAAAAAACCAAAAGCAATGGCAACAAAAGCCAAAATAGACAATTGGGATCTAATTAAACTCCAGAGCTTCTGCATAGCAAAAGAAACTATCAATAGAGTGAACCGGCAACCAACAGAATGGGAAAAAATTTTTGCAGTCTACCCATTTGACAAAGGGCTAATATCCAGAATCTACGGAGAACTTAAACAAATTTACAAGAAAAACACAACTGCATCAAAAAGTGGGCAAAGGATATGAACAGACACTTTTCAAAAGAAGACATTTATGCAGCCAACAAACATATGAAAAAAAGCTCATCATTACTGATCATTAGAGAAATGCAAATCAAAACCACATTGAGATACCACCTCACACCAGTTAGAATGGTGATCATTAAAAAATCAGGGACAACAGATGCTGGAGAGGATGTGGAGAAATAGGAACGCTTTTACACTGTTGGTAGGAGTGTAAATTAGTTCAACCGTTGTGGAAGACAGTGTGGCAATTCCTCAAGGATCTAGAAATAGAAATACCATTGACCCAGCAATCCCATTACTTGTTATATACCCAAAGGATTATAAATCATTCTGTTATAAAGACACATGCACATGTATGTTTATTGTGGAACTGTTCACAATAGCAAAGACTTGGAACCGACCCAAATGCCCATCAGTGGATAGACTGGACATGGAAAATGTGGCACATATACACCATAGAATACCATGTGGCCATAAAAAAGGATGAATTCATGTCCTTTGCAGGGACATGAATGAAATTGGAAACCATCATTCTCAGCCAACTGACACAAGAACAGAAAACCAAATACCGCATGTTCTAACTCATATGTGGGTGTTGAACAATGAGAACACAGGGACACAGGGAGGGGAAAACCACATACTGGTGCCTGGGGGGTGGGAGGCTAGGGGAGGAATAGCAGGGGGGTGGGGGGATTGGGGAGGGATAGAATTAGGACAAACACCTAATGTAGATAATGGGGTGATGGATGCAGCAAACCACCATGTCATGTGTATACCTAT
Organism: Cacajao melanocephalus; assembly: GCA_963573385.1. Lineage (NCBI taxonomy): Eukaryota > Metazoa > Chordata > Mammalia > Primates > Pitheciidae > Cacajao > Cacajao melanocephalus. The sequence goes on along the minus strand of CAUYLG010052860.1, from coordinate 77,075 downwards.
GTAACAAACCTACAGGATCTGCACATGTACCGCAGAACTTCAAGTATAATTTTAAAAATTGCAGTGTAATAAAAAAAAGAAATTGAAATAACACATCTTTTTAAAGTAGACCCTATATAAAAAAAGAAACAAAATCTGAAATTATAGATTACTCTGAAATCAATATAAAATAGAACATTTCATATAGAAACTTATGCAGTATACCCACATAACAAACCTGCACATGTACCTTCTGAATCTAAAATAAAATAAAAGATTTTTTAAAGAAAACTTATGGCTACAACTAAAACTGCATTTAGAGGAAATTGCAGATATAATGCTTTTATTATCAAAAATAAAAATTGAAAATAAAATTGTCTTAAACTGAAGAAAATAGAAAAGGAACAACAAAATGAATCAAAAGACACTAGAGGAAATTAAATATAAATATGAGGTGAGATTAATGCAAGAGAAAAATAAAGTCACCAAGTACAGTATAAAGTATAAACACTACCAAAAATTTCATGATTACATATGGATTATAAAGATAAAACATTTGATGAAAGTCAGAAGCCATTTCTGATTTTTTTAATTTGATGTAAAATAGGAGTAAAGGGAACCTTCTTACAATGATAAAGTGTATTTACTTGAATACAATGGTAAACAATAATTATATTAACAGTACAACTTTTAAAGCATGAATAACAAAATCAGAAACCTGATTTGATCACTGCTTGTACTCTTATTGTTTTGAAGATTCTAACTAATGCAGCAAGACATAATAATAGCATATGCAGTATAACTTTTTAATAAAATAGTAGAAAATTTAGCATTACGTGTAGGTGACACTATAGAAAAAGAAATTCCAAGGAAAGCAAGGTAATACTCTAAGAAATTAATGAGTCGGCTGGATAGAAGAGTAAATAGTCAGCAAAAATTCAATACGCTCCATTTACTGACTTAGTGAACCTATGTCAAGCAACAACCAAAACCCACAAAACAAAACCCTTTAACCTCTCTGAGTCAGCCATGAGTGCATCTTTAAAAAGAATCAAATGAAAATATAAATATTGACAAAAGTAAAACTTTAGCTGAATTAAATTTAAAGGAGTTTAATTGAGCAATGAACTATTTGAGAATTGGGCAGCCTTCCCAGCTAGGGTAGACTCCAGGGCATATAAGTGGTGGAAGAAGATTTATGGACAGAAAAAGGAGTTAGGTACATAAAATGGAAGTGAGGTACAGAAACAACTGGATTGGTTAAAGCTCGCTGTTTGTCTTATTTGAGGTCAGGAGTTCAAGAGCAGCCTTGCCAACATGTTGAAACCCCATCTCTACTAGAAATACAACGAAAAAATATTAGCCAGTCGTAGGGGCACGGACCTGTAATCCCAGCTACACAGGAGGCTGAGGCAGGAGAAACACTGGAGGAGTAAAAGGAACTTTCAGTTCAAACAGTTGGCTACATTTAATTGGCCAAAACTCAGCGATTGCCAAAGGGTAGGCTATGGTCAGTTTCCACCTCCACTTGCAATAGTTCATGAATCTACAGAAGAACCTTTAGGCCGAATTTAAGATATGTAAGGAGGTAGCTTTAGGCTAAACTTGATTTAACAATCTGTGTCACCTGCACTGTTCTGAACACATTGGAGGGGCCTAATATTGATAGTTTTACTATCTTTTCTGATATTTGCTGCACTGGGACTTCTGAATTATAAATTTAGTAACTTTATTTTGTTTAAAAATTTCCTTAATGATTTTAATAGACAACTTTTATCTCAGCACCCAGATAAAACCTTAGGGATTGGAACACTCTTCTCCACGTTTGTACCTCCTAATCATCAGGGAAGGCATGTGGACATATGGAGAGCCCTGCATTGTTACCTACATCAGTGAATGGGCACTGGTTCATACAGCTTTCAAATTACCTGCCACTTTCACAGACATTACAAGAGTTCTGGCTTTAGCCATGGCACTTTACATTGTTTCCTCTATATGGAGTTATTCCAGAATTGTTTGGTCTTCTCAAAAAATGAGTGGTAACTTGATGAATTTCAGTTATTCTAAGCTTTTTTTCCCTAGGAAATGTTTATTTCTCTAATAAATCAGTACTTATTGCAACTAACTGCTTTATGCTTTCAAAAACCACTCCCACCCCAAGAATTTTGAAAGCTTTTAGCAAATACTAATGTATTTGCTTCCCTTAGTAAGTTAAAAGGATAAATATTGATACTTTCATATTATATTATGATGGCAGCAGCAGCCTGTCTGGAGCGACCACTGAGAAGACACCAGCTGCAGCGGGGGAGGCACAGCTGGGGCTGCGCACTCCACAGAGCCAGTGGGAGCCGGGAACAGGCAGGAGCCCAGCCTTTTTCTGAGTTGGAGGGGTGGGAGCCCTCCTGGGTGCAGCTGTGCAGCTACCCAGCAGTGACCTGGGCTTCCCTTTGCTCTCAGGGGCTGGAAACTGTCCCCACTCCCCCAGCCCTGGCTCCTACAGGCTCAGAAGCGCCTGCCCCCACTGTCTGGCCTCCCTGCTCCTGGCACCCACTCTGATTTTAGAGCAGAGTTGAGGCTGAGCCTGGGCACTGTCCGATCGAGCCGGATGTGTGTGCATTTCGGGGTGCTGACAGGCCAGCCCCCTGCCTCCTCAGCCCCTGTGGACTTTGGGTGCCCATGAGCATAAGAAGGAGGGCAAGGGGGCACTGAGGCGGCTCAGTGGGCCTGCAGGCTCTGTGACAACATGATCAATGGAGGCAGGAGGCAGACAGGCTCCTGGGCAGAAAGGGGTGGGTCCCCAGTGAAGTCTCACCTTCAAGCCAAGAACGGCCTGAAGCATGGGGTTCAGGCTGTCAGTTCTGAGAACTTATGGTGCTTTTTCCTGGCCCACTCATGGCTGCCCATGGATCAGTCAGCATGCACTTCCTCCCATCTGAAGTCCAGGAAAACCCCGGACTCAACCAGACTCACAGAGATGTAGGAGACCAGCTGTGGGAAAGTTACCCAATTCGGGTGCCCTTGTCTTGTCAGGACAACCTGCCTGTGGAAAGGAGCTACCCACTGTGGCTCCCTCTCCACTGAGAGCTGGATACTCTTCAGGACAACCTGCCTACATAAATGAGCTCCCCACGTTGACTCTTCTGAGAGCTGTTCTGTCACTCAATGAAGCTCCTCTCGGCCTTTGTCACCATCCAATTGTCCTTGTACCTCATTCTTCCTAGATGTGGACAAGAGCTTAGGACCTGCCAAATAGTGGGACTAAAAGGGCTGCAACACAAACAGGGCTGAAACACCCCTCTCCCCTGCTCGCCACATGATGGGCGATGAGGAGAGAACTACAGCCCTTCAGGGAGCCCATACCTAGGGGCTCCCCAAGCCAGGTCTGTGACACCCTTTTTGGGGCTCTTTGGTTCCTGGTGTCTCCAAGCTTCCGGGTGCTACTGTGTTCCCCTTGTTCAGATGCAGATGCCTGTAGCTGAAGCCGTAGATGGTACATTCGGTCCAGCCACAGCCTTGCATGGAGCTGGCACCTGTGCTGGTGCCTGAAGCTGTTCGCCCTGCTGCAGCAACTAGCGTGCCTGGCAGTGTACAGTGGCTGGACCCCATGCTCATTTGCTCACACACCCTTTGCCACTCCGTACCTGGCTCCCCTTTGGCGGGTGTGGGATCCAGGCCAGTACCATGAGCCAAGTACAGCCTGCCAGGCCAAGCGGGAGGAACAAGCCCAGTGCGCGCGAGCAATACTCAGGCAGAAAGAGCCGCCTGCCACAGAGGTTTCTGGCTACCGAATCAATCGACATCCCAGGGATCCCATGACAATTACACCCCCTGCTTCTAGAAAAAGAGTAAAGAAAAGGAAAAATACGTCAAATAACTCACCCCTCAGACATTGCTAGTGTTAATTTATTGCCAATTTTTTTCTGATGTATGTGTATATCATATGTGTATTTAAATTCTATATAGTTTTATATCTTAGTTCTTTGCTAAATGCACTTTTAGCAAAAAAAAAAAAAAAAAAACATAAGACCACACTGTATATGCTACTTAACAACTTTTTACTCATTTAAAATAAATAATGAGCTTCTGTCCAACTCAATAGTTCTACTGCTTTCTTTTATTGACTGACTTCTATTATTTTATGATATGGACAAACTGTAATTTGCTCCACCACTTCTCTTTTAATGAACATTTGTATTATTTGTAATCCTTTGTTATTAGAAGCAATATTGTATTGAACATCCTTAGACTTAAAGCTCTGTACTCATAGGCAAATATTTCAGTAAGGCAAATTTGTAAGAGTGAAATTGTAAAGTGAAAGAAAATGCGTTATTTTAAATACTAAAAGATTTCATAGATTACCCTTCAATAAAGATTTAACTATATATATTCCCAACAAAATTCAATGAAAGTTTTTATTTCTACACATTTCTCAGAACACCACATACGTATATGTATATACACATATATACATATATGTGTATATATGTGTGTGTATATATATGTGTGTATGTATATATGTGTGTGTGTGTGTGTGTGTGTGTGTATATTTGTTGTTGTTGTTGTTGTTGTTGATACAGAGTCTTGCTCTGTCGCCAAGAGCCAGGCTGGAGTGCAGTGGCGCGATCTTGGCTCACTGCAGCCTCCGCCTCCCAGGTTCAAGCAATTCTCCTGCCTCGGCCTCCCGAGTAGCTGAGACTACAGATGCGTGCCACCATGACCAGCTAATTTTTTTATTTTTTTAGTAGAGACGGGTTTTCACCACGTTGGCCAGGATGGTCTCGATCTCTTGACCTCGTGATCCGCCCACCTTGGCCTCCCAAAGTGCTGAGATTACAGGCGTGAGCCACCATGCCCGGCCATATTATTAACATGCTTTTAATATCGTTGTTGTATGAGAAAGTCTTCATATTTTAGGTATCTTCCTTATAATTGAGGTTGGGATTTTCTTTACTACCAAATTTCTGTTTCATGTCCTGCTGTTTTTTTAAATTATCATTTTCTGATACGTTCTTTACTTTTCAGTTTGCAGAACTCTTCATATTTAAGAACTTTCTGGCTACTATAACTTTGATAAGTATTTTCTTCCAGTTTATTATTTGTATTTTGGCTTAATTTTTGCTGTCTTTTGTTTATAATTCAGAAAATTTTAACTTTCTTATAGTCAAGTATGTAAATTTTATTTCTTTTTGGCTTCTGGTTTTTCAGTTATGTTTCAGAAGATTTTCTGTACCATCAAGCTTATTATAAAAATCTCTTCAAATTTTTTTTCAAAAATCTTTACTGTCTTATGTACATTTGGACGACTAAGCTACTTGAAATTTATTTTGAAAATAATATGAAGAGCGGCTCTAACTTTATGTAATAACAGATAATCATATGTCTCTAAAACATTTGTTGATTATCTTTTGCACTCTAAAGTAGGATGTTTTGTTTATCGTATACTGAGTTCTAATATGTACTTGAATCTATTTTTAAACTTTATTCCACTGATATACTCTTTTACCATACTGGTTTAATTAATATAGCATTTAAGTAAGATTTAATATCTGAATAGATAAAACCTTCTTATTAGTCAACTTTTACAGAATATCTCTGTAATTACCAGACAATTATTCTTCTAACGAATTTTAGAATTATTTTCTCCAACATTTTTTGCAATTCTAATTAAAATTTCATTAACTTTACATATTAAATTGGGGATGACAGGCATTTTCATTATATCAGATAATCCTATATAAGAACATGATATATGTTGACATCTTTTATATCTTTCAGTAAAGTTGTATCATTTATTTAGAAGATCTAATTTTCCCAAATCATATCAAAGTGGTTTGGTCTAAATTACAACCATTAGCATCTATTAATATATGAAACTACACTTGGCTATTATGTCTAACACTTCATTGAGGAAAACCACACTCCAATAATACTTGTTTATGATAACAGTTCTGGTCAGAGCCTGAGGCCAGATGCCAACAGTATTGTGCATTCTAAATTGAAGCATCAATATGAAGAAATTTATTGTCCTCTGTGTTAAATAAATTTGCCAGTATTCCCTATGTACTCAAATATACACAAATTCAGTGCTTTTATGGTATGATGAGTGTATGTATGTGTGTTCTTGTGAGACACAATGGAAAATTTATCTGTAATTATAGAATATATTTAATTTAAAAATGCTTCTCAGTGGTCATTCATTCACAACTAAACCCTAATCTTCCTGAGACAGAATAACATTTCATATTGCACATACAAAAATATGGTGATTTTTAAAATGATAAATTAATAGAGATAAATGAGGATTATTTTGTCAATTAGTAGAATATTTTACTATCTAATTTTTCTTATTAATTTACTTCCTGATGTATGATTTGTTTAGACAGAATGCACTTCCCATTAGGAAGGAATAACTTTTGTGCCTCTGCAGACATTTTGAGAAAGCTGAATTTATGTTACCTGAGAGACCTGAAAATATGTTAGGAAAGCCTAGAACAAAACTTGGAAAACAGTATTTGAAGAAAGGACAGAATTCCAAGGAAAGTAGGTTGATGCAACTTAAGCTAGTATGAAGATGATTATAGTAGGAATAGAGACGATTGAGTACTTAAAAGGTCTCAGATGAATTTTCTTTCTGCTAACAAGTAGCACTATTTTTTTCTGCACGTTTAAAGGCAGATAGTGGCTGTATAGACAACAAGCAATGAAGACTCAAGACAATTATATGTTTCTTTTGGGCTTCAGGAATGTGCTACAGAGAGAAAAAGTTGCTTTGGGGTCCTGCATTTATGCAAATTTCTAGTCTTTGCTGATTGAATTCTGAGGAAAAAAAGTTACAGTTTTCTACTCGATCTGTGTTTTAATTGTTACTCTAGCACTAATTAGAGGTAAAAACACAGTTTTTGTGCCCTTTACCTTGAGGTTGTTTAACAAAGGTTGTCATGTTTAAAATATTTTAAATCAGTAAAATGTGCATGAGATACATTTCTCATCCTGTAACTAGCTCCTAGTTCTTGAATTGCTTGGCCTAGATTCTAATGCTGAGGAAGAGCTTTGTCACTGTAATCCTGCATCTCATTTTATAAATGGCTTAACTTTGTGTGTCTATTTTTCAATAACTGTCTCATATATTATATTTGATCTTCCCATCAACCCACTGAAATTAATGGGGATGGTTTAATTACAGTCAATTTTTAGATGAACAAATGAAGACATGGTAAGATCCAGAATCTTAGAACAGTGTATATGTACATATTTTGTTACCTTAAGAGTTGACAACTTCTCGGATTATCTTAATTTGACAAAAATAGTGAGGTAGCCAAAAGTTACCATAAATTTACCTTAATCTTGGCTTTATTCGTTTACCAACAAAAACTCCATAAACGTCACTTTTATGGTTGTAAAATGGGCATAATAATTCTTAACATGGAAGATTTTAGTGAGGATGTGAAATAATATAAATGAAGCACTTAGCAATCTATATGTTGATGCTCAATAAGTTACTAGTATTTTCAAATGTGTCTCTATCCTATGACATCTTATATAGAATATCCTATGATATCCTATATAGAATAGTTATATAGGTATATAAGTACAGTGTACCTTTATTACATAGTTTTATAGTTGATTTTTCTCTTTTTCACTGAAATCTCCTGTGACTTCCTTGAAAGTAGAAAACTATACTTTGTGTATTTATTTTAATCTTTCTCTTATCTTGTACTCTAAATATTTATATTAATGAATTCAAAATGGGTCAAAATCTTAATACGAGAAGATAAGCAGACAAAGTGATTAGTTTTTGGCATTTTTCAATTGTGCACCAAAATGACTTGTTTTTTTTTTCCCAGATAGATTCTGTTACACAAATTTTAAGTTGGTAATAACTGTTATTTAGGTCTAAAATAAGAAAATGTTAGGCATTGCAAATTGAATTCTACATTTTACTTTCCCATTTCACTTTACTCTGACAATAATAATCCAGGTTAAAACTGTAAGAAAAAGCCTAAGGACATACATAAATCTGAGAGCTCCAGTTTTACTGTTTTTTTATTTGAACCTCATTCTAACATTTTTAGGAACAAATACAAATAAAGCGTCTTTCTTGTTTCTATAATCTTACAGACTTATATTAAGCCTTCAAGTTTACTGATAAGTGAGAGAAAAAATCCTAACTTTTCAGTTTTTTAGTATTATGTGATTTAGCTTTGCTTCTTGGTTTTCTTTAAATTTGATACTTATATATTTGTTTAATGACAATGATATAACTCAAAAAGCACTACATTCCTTATGAAGTACAACCAAATCCTTGCAGGTCTTATAAGTTGGGCAAGATTTTTTTTTTCCCTTGGAGGATATGTCATTAAGGTTTTGCATTCTCAGATGCAATGAATGTTGCTAATATTTGCATTTGGGAAAAAATAAGTAGTAAGGTAAATGGTATGCATTGGACCTGGTTCTTATGAATGAATTAAAGTATTGATTGGAAAAATAAGTTTTAAATTTCAGCTTGTTTAGGTACATATCAAGTTTTCCTCAAAGGTAGTGACTATTAATAGGAGAAAGAGAAGAGAATTACAACGATGATAGCAATGACATAAGCAATGCTTCTGAAAACCCAATTTTAAAGATATTTTAAATTCTTATTTTACAGATGAGGAAAATGTGGCTTAAAGCAGTTGAGTAACTTGTCTATAACTAGTACACTGTATAGCTTGCATCCAAACCCTAGTCTTTGCCTTTGTGATAAAGTATCGACCTTATGTTTTATAGTTGCTAGTTTATGTTTATAGGTAATCCAAAGTAACATATACACAATTCTCGTACTATTTTAAAATACTTTCTTTGTATTTGTGTTTATATATTTTTTCTTATTCCCAAACAATGTATTCTTTTTGTCTTCATTAGATCTGCAAGAAGTTACCAATTTCATTATCTATTTTAAGAACCAAGTGTTCTATTTCTTATCATTTTTTAATGCTCTAAGTAATTATTTTCTAATTTTCTTTTTAGTGCTTCATTCTTTTGGTTTTATTTTTATTCTGATTACATGTTTTCTAAAATTTTGATATATAGGCTCACTATATTTTTATTTTATTAGAAATAACCTTAGTGCTTTAAGTCTATTAATTAGTCTCTGAATATGTTTGAAAGTATCCCATAAATGTAATATATTACATTCCCATTTTATGACTAAGTGGTTAATTTTGTTGCCTTTTTATGAAATTATTTGACAGGCTAGGATGTATTTAGTTTTATTCCAAAACATTAGTTTTAAACTAGTTTTAGTTTATTATTATTTTTTATTATACTTTAAGTTCTGGGGTATATGTGCAGATCGTGTAGGATTGTTACACAGGTATACACGTGCCATGGTGGTGGTTTGCAGCATCCATCACCCCATCATCTTCATTAGGTATTTCTCCTAATGCTATCCTTCCCCAATCCCCTCACCCCCTACTATTCCTCCCCTAGCCCCCCAATCCCCAGGCACCAGTGTGTGATGTTCCCCTTCCTGTGCCCATGTGTTCTCATTGTTCAACATCCACTTATGAGTGAGAACATATGGTATTTGGTTTTCTGTTCTTGTGTCAGTTTGTTGAGAATGATGGTTTCCAGTTTCATCCATATCCCTTCAAAGGACATGAACTCATCCTTTTTTATGGCTGCATAGTAGTCCATGCCACATCTTCTTTATCCAATCTATCATTGATGGGCATTTGGGTTGGTTCCCAATCTTTGCTATTGTGGACAGTGCTGCAGTAAACATATGTGTGCATGTGTCTTCATAAAAGAATGACTTATAATCGTTTGGGTGTATATCTAGTAATGGGATTGCTGGATCAAATGGTGTTTCTATTCCTAGATCCCTGAGGAATTGCCACACTGTCTTCCACAATAGTTGAATTAAGTGTTCTTGTTTCTCCACATCTTCTCCAGCATCTGTTGTCTCCTGATTTTTTAATGAGTGCCATTCTAACTAACGTGAGGTGGTATCTCAATGTGTAAACTAGTTTTAGTTTCTAGCTTTAAACTACTGTGGTCAGAGAACTTTGCCTTTATGAGTTTTGCATTTTAAAATATACTGATTTTTGTGACATAGTAAATGATAAAATTTTGTATAGTTCCATGATGTGTTGAAATAAGGCATATTTTCTATGGAATAACATTTTTAATTCACTTTTATTGCATCTACCTTATTAATTGTTACAATCTTTCCCTCTTAATTGTACTTACTTGGGCCATCGGAGCATGAATATGCATGCTGAGATTTTGTGGGATGAGAGAGTGTGAGATAGAGGTATGAGAAAGGGATCATTCTGGTCTAATCTGAAAGAATTTTCCCATGTAAGATCCATGGCTACTGTGCTGCTTTACTTAGAGGCAATGATCCCATGAATCTTTGATAGGGGTAAAAAGTAGAAGTTGATGTGTGTATCTTTCCACTAGCTTCCTAACTGATTTTGTTTTGTTTTAAAAATTAAAACATATGTCAGATAGAGGTGGTTAACTTATCCTTACCTCAACAGAATTAGTGGTGACTGCAGTTATCAGTGATTTTGTGTATTTGTGTCTCCTTGTTAGTTTTCATGGCTGTTTGAATTGATAAGTAAGGAAGCATTCTCTCTAGCTGCCTTCCTACCCTAAAAGAAATCTGATTATGTTCTTTCAATTTTGTTATACTTTTGCTCATTAGTGTGGTGTTTTATATTCAAGAATATGGAAGTTCCATATTAAATAAGTGAACACTTGTTTGCTTCTACATTTAATTTCTATTTGTTTATCCTGTACCAATCACTATTATAAGAATTAAAATTGTGTTTAATCATCTGCGTCTCTAAAAGGGCATCTTACATCTTTTCCAGATACATTTATATCATTAGTCCATAGGAATATCAATTTTTCCCAGAGAAATAAATGTTCTGCATTCCTTATGTGGTTAGAATTTTTTTACTTTAGGAGATAACTGAGAAAGTCTTGAACTCCAAGATGTCTTGGACATCTTTTGGTCAATTTTTGCTAGATGATGATGACCCTAGGAGAGAGAGAAGGAAATTGGGGTGAATGTGTTCTTCAAGGGCAAGTGTTTGTTTGCATCCTATATGGTGAGGGTGGAGGTGGTTCTATATTGACAGATATCTCCGCTAGCTAGTCTTCTCCCATTTAACACAATATCGTGGTGACTTGATTACTTTTCTCAGACTGGAATAGTAAAATCAATCCCTTATATCTGAAGCAACAACTTGTAGTAGTTAAGAGTAATTCTGGTTTGTGACAGCATGAAGGTGGAATCCTTTAGAAATGATCCTGCCATGTGTTCTTTGTTAAGAATGTTGGATTACAGAGTGATTAGGGGAGTGTGCCTAAAGATTAGTCAATCAATTGAGGATTAGACATTTAAAATTTAATTTTGACAGGTAGGAGGTCATCATTAATTTTAAAAGGAGCAAGTTTCAACAAAGTAGTAGGGTCAGAAATCAGGTTACACGAAGAAAGGAATGGAAAAAACCAAAGTAGAGAAAGAGAATATGATATACTCCCCGGGTAAGTTTTATGAGGAGGTCGAGGGAGAAATTGGTGTGTAACTGGAGAGGGTTTGAGCAAAATGAAACAAAAAAACCAAAACACTCTAAACAAACATTTTTAGAAAAGAACATAGTTGATCATATTTACAGGCTGAAAGGAAAGATTTAGGAAAGTGGACTATGTCAATGATATAAATCAGAGGTCAGGAAACTTTTTCAGTAAAGGGCTAGATAGTAAACATTTTAGGCTTTTAGGACTGTAGATATCTGTAGCAACTACCAAGCTCTGCCCTTGTAGCATTAAAACCGCCACAGAAAAATATGTAACAAATGGGCATGACTGTTTTCAATAAGAATTTATTTATAATAACATGTAGTAAGTCAGGTTTGACCGATAGGCCATTGTTTGCCAACTTCTGCTATAGATGGGAGAGCAGAACAGAAGAGAGTAGGAAAAGGCATAGAGTGAGGATGGCTGTGGCTGTGGGTTAGCTTTCTAGGTCTGGCAGTGGTATACCAGAGCAGGGAGAACAAACCTAATGGCCTCAATTTTATTAGGAGACTTAGGGCTATCTAACCTGTCAAAATGAGGAGCTAAAGGCAACTAAGGACTTGGAGACAGATGGTGATGATTGAGAAAAGTTTTTTGAGGGAAATGAGAGGGGAAGTTTGATTGAAGGACAGTGTCTAGCTGAGTGTGGAAACTGACTACATAGAAGTTGCTCTTAGTGTGTGTGAGTTCCTTTCCCACAGAGCTTCATTTTCTAGGTGTGAGTTGAGAGAGACCAGATGCAGTATTTATCTGGGATTTGGATTTTGCTGAAGAGTTGCACCGGAAGTATTGCACTAAAAGAAATCAAAGATATTGGTGAGAAAATAGTTCAAATGAACAACCATTAGTTTCAAGCTAGCTAAACAACAAGATGAAAAGGGACCAGTAAACTGAGAAAAAATGAAAAGATTAAAGTTCTGGATATATATATGAGGTTAAAGAATAGGAGTTGAAAAAGGAGTAAAGAACTATTAAGATAGGAGATTGAGGTCAGAAATGTAGTAATTTAGTAAATATTCAGCATGCATTTTTTGATAGATTGCTATCCTGAGTAGAACTTACTACCGGAGGCTGATAATAACATAGGTACAAAAGAGAAACGTAGGCACAATTTATTTTCTCAACTGTTAGAGTTTTGATTATTAAAATAACAGTGACAATATTATTATATGAATTTACTCTTAGTTAATTTCAGTAAGAACAACATGGGGATTTGGTATTGATGTTTTTACTATAGTTATTTTTTAATTTCTGTTTTAACCTTTTGAAAAATTACTTCATTTGTAATAAAACTAGTTTTTAAAATACTGATTTTTTTTGTAGTAGACATTACATTGTTTGGGTGCTGCTCCCAATTCATAAATCGAGTTTATTTCATAGAATAAGAGATAACATTGATTTCCATTCTATAATTTCTATGAGATACGTTACATAAAAGTATTACAACAGTTTGAATTTAAGATTATTTAGAGATAAAATCATGGTACAAAGTTCCATATAACACTTGATTCGAATTGTGAAGACAATTCTTGACACAGAAGATAAATAGCTATGGTTTACTGAGTTTATACTTTCTAAGTAGCAGGCTCTGTATTAGGAGCTTTATAGATTTATTTGGGAAAGTTCATAGAAGCTGGAGTTTTAAGTTTTTGCCAGTATCTGTAAATTGTATTCTTTTAATCTTTTTCCCAAGCATTTGCCCTTTTTGCCCTGTGAATTTAAGGCATCATCTTATGCATGTTTTGAGGTGAAGTAATGAATTCACTTAGTTATGAAAGACAGGTAGTTTATTTAAGATGACTTTTTTGAAAACAGAAACTTTTCACAGCAAGGAAAGCTAGTTGGCTTGTTTTTTTGTTTTGTTATTTAAATAAACGTGGGCTAATCTTATACTCAAAGAAATATATTTTTATTAGGTGGTCTCTTATAACTAGAGAATAAAATGTTGGACTAGAACATAAATGAATGTGTTACATTTTAGACTACAACTAGGACAGTGTGTTTAGAAGTATAAACTTAACCTAAAAAATAGCAAATGAATGTGTGTGCAGTATAAAATTAAGGATTTTCCGAAGACAAAATAGAATATGTTACAAAGGAAGATACTCAGTTTGAAAAGCCATGTCAATTGCATGAAATTTTGGCATCTACTACTTGCATAAATTGGCAAGCATTCATTTCAGAGCTCTTGGTGACTTAGCTGCCTTTAAGGAACATGAGAGATACCATTATTCTGAGTCAAAAGGGGAGGATTTAAATATAAGTGTAGGTATAAATAGACGTGTAGGTATGGAAGTCGAAAGCTATCTAATAACTTCAAGAGGCCATAATCATCTGCTGAGAGATACAGAAGGGCGGTGATAGAAGACTCAGAATAACTCAGCAGTGGTGAAGGCCACACAGAGCTTGGAGATCATAAATCTGGGGTAATTACCAATTCCTGAAGTAATTTGATTTTTTCCAGAAACATAAGGTACCCTAGACATAGAGGTAGACAGGACCAATTACAGAACCAATACAGGTTTAGGGTATACCAAAGGAGGCATGTGGAGCTGATGTGTATTAGGTCAGGGTGGGGCTTCAAAGTATGAATCATTTTACTTACCAATCCTCTTCTTCTGGAGGATTAAAACCAAAGAAAAGAAGTAAATCAATACTGTACTATTAATTGATGGTTGTACATAGCTCCCTTACCATGGGCAGAGCCAGAAATATGGAGGAGAAAGAGATGCATGTAACTGTCCTACTATAGTAGAGAGCTGAGGGGAGGGATTGAAGTGAGATATTAAGGGGTGAAGCTATAAAGATGGCTTTTCCTTCCATCTGTTTAGTGCACTGGTATAGTTTCTGATAAAAGCAAGTCATCGTTAAGTAATACCTACTCTTTTGTAAATTAAAAAACTCTGCATATATAAGGAAGAATTACAAGAAACTAAACCATATTGAGCACCAAATATGTACTATGTCCTGTGATAAGAACTTTGCATATCTTGTTTCACTTACTCTTTACAACAACCCACTGGGAAAATGTATTATTTCACTGCTTTTATATAAGTAGAACTTAAGGCTCAGAAAAGTTAAGCAGCTTGCCCAAGGCTACACAGCTGGATTTGAGTGAAGCCATAATTTAAACCAAGCCTAACTCTTAAGCTTATAATTTATAGTACCAATCTATTTTTATTATTGATATCCTTGTTTGTTTCATTGTAAGAATCTTGACTTCTTGATATTAGAGTCTTCTCTTTTGAAGAGAATCCAGATTTTGATATATAAATTAATTTAGTAATTAAGTGCTAACATACATACAAATAAAGAAACTTATGTATTCTCACCAAAAAAAAAAGTCTTTTAAAGAAATATCACTTTCTAATATTTTAAGCCTTTGATAGCATAACAACATGTGCCTTAAAATAAAACAACCACTTTGTTATATTCCCTAACTGCTGCTTGCATGAATGTCGTCTGCCAATATTTCACATTAGGATATATCCTTGTCACTAGATTTCTAAAAGAATATTACATGCAACTTGACAAAATAGCCATAAAAAACATAGTTAGTAACTTAAACAACTTACTTTCAAATTTTTATCTTCTTTTGTAGGCATTTCTTTCCTTCTGTAGCTGAAGATTTTATGAGCTAGATTTTTACTTGTGCCTGTTGTATATTATTTAGAGCAATTGCACTCATACTTTTCAAATCATCAGGAGACAAGAGCTGACAATTTGTTTTCTCCCATTTTTATCATATGCTCTGATTTAGGACGTTAGTAACCATAAAGACATAGGGTTTTGAAAGTACTTTTTATCTAAGAATCACAAAATGCTTAATTATCTTTCTAGCTGGGGCATCTGTGTTCTATCTTTGTGTGGTTTCTCCATGTAGTTCTTCCACCATGGCTACTTCAGAGCAACCAGAAGTCTTAATGTTGTGTGAGGGTCCAAAGATACATATTTCAAAAAGAGAGAGTCAGACAGAAGCTATGTTTCCTTTTGAGACTATCTTGAAAGCAATATAACATCACTTCTGCCATACTCTATTAATTGAGGCAAGTAGTCACAAAGGTAATCACGAGAGCTACAAAAGGTTCAAGGGAAGGATACATAGACTCTACATCTCAATAAGGATGACAAAGTTTGGCAAGAGCATGTGAAACAGAAAGTATTACAACTATTTTTGGAAGATACAATTTGATATAAAATACTATCTCTGAAAGCAGGTACACAATATTTTCCACACTAAAAATGAGAAGATATTTAATACTTAGAAAAGACCTTCTATGAACTTGTCTTACCTTATTTTTATGCCTTACCTTATTTTTTTTTATTTATTTTTTTTATGCCTTACCTTATTTATTGCTTACAACAATTCTCTTAGTTTTACAAATGATGACACAGGCTATAAGTGGTGATGAAATTTGTCTAAAAGCCACCTAACACCTAAATGTCAGTGCTGGAATTCAAACCAAGTTTTTTATACTCCAAAACCCATACCTTTTCTTAAAATCACTTGACAACAGTAGTTGGGAAAAAATACTCATTTAATGTTTTATTAACTGGAGTCCTCTATTAATCAGAATATCCTTCTTTCTATGGTATTTTAATATTTTATATCAATAATAACTCCAAAAGCAATGATTAATCTGTTTAATCAGCAAATAATTTTTTATTATTTTTATTACCACTGTAATGGTAAGTGCAATTCATTGCTTCCTCTAATAATTATATCTGTAATTATAATGCCTATCACGTTATACTTTTTTTTTTAGATGGAGTTTCATTCTTGTTGCCTAGGCTGGAGTGCAATGGTGTGATCTCAGCTCACTGCAACCTCCACTTCCCAGGTTCCAGTGATTCTCCTGCCTCAGCCTCCTGAGTAGCTGGGACTATAGGCATGTGCCACCATGCCTGGCTAATTTTTTATTTTTTAGTAGAGATGGGGTTTCTCCGTATTGGTCAGGCTGGTCTCAAACGCCTGACCTCAGGTGATCCTCTAGTCTCAGGCTCCTAAAGTACTGGGATTACAGGTGTGAGCCACTGTGCCTGGCTCACATTGTATTTTGATGATCTGTTTATATACCTAACTTGTTGACCAGGCTATGGTTTCCTTGAAATAAGGGAAAATGTATAATTCATACGTGCCTCTAGAACCTAGAATAGTAAAAAAGGTACTAAACAGTAAATGTTTGTTGAATGAATAAATTATACTATTGGTAATACATGATGTATTCTTTTGTTTGCCAGCTTATTTGATTACCCAGAAAACTACACTCCCTGTCTATAGTAGAATAAAACTGTACAAATGGAGGATTCTTATAAGGGACTGGAATTCTTCTTACCTGTCTTTGCATAATATAAAATAAACTTGAACTGCATTAAGTGAAATCTGTTTGGAAACCATCAAATGAAAAATATCTTATACAGGAAGTCATTAAGAATGATCTAACTCAAATGCGTATTTTACATCTGGAGAAACTGAGGCCTGTGAAGAGTATATAAATAGTATAAGATCTTCCAGTCAGCTGAAGACAAAGACAAAGTATTTGAAGACAAAGTATTCTTATCTATATTTACTTGCTCATTTTCTCTTTTCAATGCGCTCTCGACTAAATGTTACATAGGTTGCTAGGAGCAGTCAAATATTTTGTCAGTTTTAGAAGACTGTTTCTGATTTGCATTATATTTCTATGTAGTGCCAATGACTTAGATAGATTACATCATTCCACTCTAAATATTCAATGATGTTATCAACTAGCTTTCCATGGAGAAAATGAGGAAAATGGGTCTCATTTTAATTGCATGTTTTTCTCAGAGGCAGGTGTGTTCTTATGGAAAAATCACTAAATAAAGAGTCACAATTCTGGCATTTACTGTCTTTATATCCTCTAGCAAAGCATTTTATTTCCAAGTCTATTCATTGCAGAATAAAGTAGTTTTTGTGCTTCTCAATTCAAGGGTATTACAATGCTCAAGGTTTGTTCGTAATTGTTGGTGGGAATTTTTTGTTTGTCACATGACTGAGGGCATATTGGTGGCAATTAGTGAAAAAGTTCCAGGTAAAATAAATATTCTTCAAATGGGTAGGACAGATTCATGTAATGAAAAACTTTCTTGTCTGAAATGCCAGCAGTGCCACTGCTGAGAAGTAAAATATTTTTATAATTCTAAAACTAAATTTTCTAATTCTAGAATTTCCTTATAAGGCAAACTGCTTGAGAAAATGACTCTTATTCTCAGTATGTCACTAAAAGGTGAGTGGAAGGTTTTTGTTTTGCCTGGGAAACCAAAAGCAATTAGCATTCTTCTTTCTTTCAATGTGACTTTAAATTATTTTGTGAGAGTTTGGACTTTAAGGAAGCCCATAAGTGAATTACCAAGCAAAACAGACCTCTAGGTCAAGTTCTAGGACGAATTCTGAAGCATCCACTTGAGTCAGTTTTAGATCTTCAGAGAATTCACCGTACATATAACCTAAATCACTGCCCCTTTGGACAATGCAGGTGGAAGAGAAAGAGAAATAATATCAGAAGAAAAGGTACAATATAGAGCTGGTAAAAAACACTGGAATGTTTTATAAAGAGGACAATCCAAGGACATGTGTATCTTCTAATCATATGTAAATTGGGTTGGGACTAGTGCTGAATAGAATTGGGTCTGAACTCTGAGAACATCTTTCAGGAGAATGAACAAACTGTGCTATTTATGGTCTTTAGGTGGTAAAGATGCTGACACATCCTTTTATTACTAGAACTTAAAATATATCATCAGAGTGTTTTATCTTATTGGATGCAGACTGGAAAGAGTGTTTTTACAGTTTCCTTTTAAGAGAGAAAG
This sequence comes from Cacajao melanocephalus, assembly GCA_963573385.1. NCBI lineage: Eukaryota > Metazoa > Chordata > Mammalia > Primates > Pitheciidae > Cacajao > Cacajao melanocephalus. The sequence goes on along the minus strand of CAUYLG010052860.1, from coordinate 58,694 downwards.
ACATTATCTTGTATCAAGAAAAGGTGTAATATGATTTTACTAGTTGCTATTATAGTATAGGAAGTGGAGTATAAATTTCATTTTACTGATAATCACATTTCTGAGCATTCAGATATACTTCAGATTGCATTGATCTTTGTTCTATATGTTTTGGCTCTGTTCCCCAAAAGGTTGAATTTTCTGACTATAGGTACTCTAGCTTGTTCTTACTGCCTACACACCTGAAAACAATGTCTAGGCTCATAGTCTGCATACGTTGAGTTGAATTTATTTAAAAAATTGCTAGGATTCTTGGGAACCTACCTTTGTACAAAGATGTCTTCAGGAACTATGGCAAAGCATAGATGGATTTATAAATGCTGGTTTAGGTACTTGTTATGTGGCCTTAAGGAAGACAGCTGGTAAGCCATAGGTTTTGATATGTCATTTTCTCTTTCAAGCTGTGTAAACTCTAATTGCCACATTTATAGAAATTCATAGCAATAGCCACCCTCTTGGGAGTTCTGACCATTTAAAAATGTGTTTTGCTTTTAAAATAAGCTTGTTGGTATTTGTATAATTGGAATTGATGTATATCCAATAAGTATTAGTAATATACAATAAATGTTTAAATAATTAATAGTTCTGTGTCGTTAAAAAGAGAAAAAACTTTCTACATTAAATATATTTGAGGAGTATTTTTTGATATTTACAGCTTATATATTTCCAGTTTATATAGCATCTGGCTTTTTCTCTTATTTGTTTAATTTTACACTTGATCTACAATACTTGAAGATGTACTGTCCGGTAATTATTCTAATATTGTTGCTGATAAGCTTATTTGTGGATCGTTTCTGTACAAAGTTTCTAGAGACCATTGGAAGCAATTTGTTTTAGCACCTCAATCAATAAATGATTGCATTTATTTCTTATGGCTCTCGATTTGATATTTCACTGGAACTTTTATTTGATATCACTGTATTTTATTTTCATTTTAACATTTCCTTGAGCCAGATATAGGCTTTATTCCTTTGGGCTAGTTCTAATAGGTTTCTGGAGATTAATAGGTCTTACACAAACATTCTTAAGGCAAAAGGTTGGTTTCAGTCATTCCTTTCTTATTATGGCTTGCAAAACTCAATGTAATCTTGACCTTACCTTTTCCTCTAGTTTCATCTCCTGTAACTCTCTTATTAACTTCTATATTTCAGTTCTAAAGGCCTATTTGCTGCCTTATGGCTTTTGTATTTGTCATCTTTTCTTTCTGGAATGCTCTGCCCCTACTTTGTTGTAGAACTAACTCCTTAACCTTGTGATTCAAACTCAAATGTCACCTCTACAACGAAGTCTTTCCTACCACTGAATTTGAAATATCTATCCCATGTTACTCTATATAATTCTTTTCTTTTTAAATTTCATTATAGCATCAATCACTATATGAAACGTTCTTGTTTATTTGTTTCTCTACTGGAGTTTTTTGTTGTTGTTAGTCTCCATTCCACTAGAATATAAATTTAATGAGAACAGAATTGCTTACCATAGTGTCTATAAGACTTTGAAAACTGCTGGCGTATAGTTAGACTTAATAAATATTTATGCATAGAATGAATTGCTTAGGTTATATTATAGTTAAACTGATAAAGTCCATAGTTTCATTTATTTAAAATAAATAGTTTAAAAATTTTATGCACTTTTTAAATGAGGTAAAAATTACTGTCTTTACCATTTTAAAATATACAGTTCAGTGATAATACATACATTTATATTCTTTTTACCCCTTCATTCCTCCCTAAAATAAATATACTATTAATCTTTTTTTTTCTTGAGGCAGAATTTCACTCTTGTTGCCCAGGCTGGAGTGCGATGGCGCGATCTCAGATCACTGCAAACTCTGCCTCCCAGTTTGAAGCAATTCTCATGCCTCAGCCTCTCGAGTAGCTGGGATTATAGGCCTGTGCCACCACACCCAGCTAATTTTTGTATTTTTAGTAGAGTTGGGGTTTCACCATCTTGGTCAGGCTGAGCTTGAACTTCTGACCTTGTGATCCGCCCCCCAGTCCTCCCAAAGTGTTGGGATTACAGGTGTGAACCACCATGCTCAGCTATACTATTAATCTTTAAAGGAATCCTGTAAAATTTCTTATTCAAATTTTAACTTTACAAATCTAGAAACTAATATTCAGAGAAATATAGTTACTTGATTTCAGAAAGCTAGACAGTAAGAATCAAGGATGGATTTAGAGTTTCTGAATCCAGAATTTTGAGTTTTATTAGATCATATTTTTATTACAGCACACTTCTAGTGGTAGAAGCAATCCTTTGAGTAGTTCATACAGGTACATAAATGCTTACCTTTAACCCTAAAATTTAAAACCTTTGTAAAATGAAAAGTTTTATGTACTATTAATATCAAAACTCATTTGGTGGCAGAAAATAATGTACTGCTATTTATATAATAGTTTTTGTGTTTTCTGCTTAGTGTGACTATTCACATATTTTATGGTAGAAATACTAATACATTTGATTATGGAGTTCTGCCCCAGATCCTACTGGGAACTGTTATGTAATACCTGAGACATACAGTGTGTAACCTTTGTAAAATCCAAATCCAAATATTTCTGATTTTTTTTTTTGAGCAAAGTTTTGCTCTTGTTGCCCAAGCTGGAGTGCAATGGTGCAATCTCAGCTCACTGCAACCTCCACCTCCCAGGTTCAAGTGATTCTTCTGCCTCAGCCTGCCAAGTAGCTAGGATTACAGGCACCTGCCACCATCCCCAGGTAATTTTTGTATTTCTAGTAGGGACATGGCTTCACCATGTTGGCCAGGCTGGTCTCAAACTCCTGACCTCATGGTCTGCCCGCCTCAGCTGTCCAAAGGGCTGTGATTACAGCTGTGAGCCACCGAGTCCAGCCATATTTCTGAATTTTAAAATACAGCTGACCCTAAGGATTTCAGGTAAGGAATCACACATCCTTTCACTGAAACATTAAGAGGCTAAGAGCAATGAAGCCACAAAAGTGGGTGGTATAACAACCTTATATTGTGGATGGGAAAACTAGGAGATTGCACTATATAAAATCAAGTAGAAAACCAGAGAGTGGCATATCTCTTAATCTTATCCATAAAACTTTCAATCAAGTCACACACAGAAAATACATTAATGAATACCATACCTTTCCCTCTTCTCTAGGTAATTTTACATAGGTTATCTTAGCAGTCTTTACAATTGGCTGACATAGGTACCAATATTATCTTCACATGGGTAAGGTTCTTTGAGAAGTTACATACTTTGTCCAAGGTCACTCACGTATAAATAGCACATAAGGAATTTGTACTTAGGAGAGTCTGGCTGTAAAAACTACATTTGCAACCATGACTTCTAATTCATGGGCGTTCATAAGAATAAAATTAATATATGATTGCCTAAAATTATTTATGACTATAAATCCTTTAATTATTGAAAACAAATTAAGGTCTCAAAAGTAGAAAAAAACTTAAAATATTGTGATCCCAGCACTTTGGGAGGCTGAGGTGGGCGGATCACGAGGTCAAGAGATCGAGACTATCCTGGCCAACATGGCGAAACCCCATCTCTACTAAAAATACAAAAAATTAGCTGGGCGTGGTGGTGCGCCTGTAGTCCCAGCTACTCAGGAGGCTGAGGCGGGAGAATTGCTTGAACCCGGGAGGTGGAGGTTGCAGTGAGCCGAGGTTGCGCCACTGCACTCCAGCCTGGCGCCTGGTGATGGAGTGAGACTCTGTCTCAAAAAAAAGATATTATGGAAGTGGGCTTTTTAATTTAAATGCTAAGGTTTCAAGATTATTTGCTAAGCTTCTATACTTCTTGTATGATAATAGGAATATTTAAACATTCTAAATATGTTAATTAAAGTGATAGTACTGATAGAACCATGTGCTGGTCCACCTGCATGACCGCCTTTTAATTGAATGTGGCCTTGAGATTTTAGTGTCCACATTGGTATTTGTGTTTACAACCAGATGGGTGCCAAATAGTGCTATAATCGACCCTTGAACAACATGGGTTTGATCTATACAAGTCCACTTACATGGGGATTTTGTTTCAATAAAAGTTACACTTAGTGTGCCTGCCTCTCCTGCCTCCCCCTCATCTATCTCTTGGCCACCTCTGAGACAGCAAGACCAACTTTCCTTTTCCTCTTTCTCCTCAGCTCATAGAATGTGAAGATAACAAGGATAAAGACCTTTATGATGATCCACTTCCACTTAATGAATAGTAAATACATTTTGTCTTACTTATGATATTCTCAATAATAACATTTTCTAGTCTCTAACTTACTGTATTGTAGGAATACAATATATAATACAGATAACATACAAAATATGTATTAATATAGTATTTGTATTATTGATAAGGCTTCCAGAATATTTAGTATATTTAGAATTAGACATTCTAAATGTACTAAACTCCTATATTTGAATTAAATTATTTTTGTATTATTTAAATATGCGTAAGATTAAATGATTCAAGTTCCAAATGCTAACAGTTCTTATACAAATATTAAACCAAAAGAGATTTACAACTTAAATACAATAAAAACTACAATCAAATGCAACCCAAATAAAAAAGTCATTATTTTAGTATGTCAAATGATGTTTATTGTAATTATTTCACCTTCTTGCAATATCCATATGGTATTAACTACCTCTGAATGTTTTTTGAAATGCATGGCATATCACCAATGTGAGCGATGTAACAACTCAATTCCCCTAGAAATTTTGTTTTGTTATTTACGTTGTAGTCAAACAAGTGGTTCTTGAGGCCGTTCATATTTCATTTGGCTTGAATGAATCATTACATTATTAAGTCTTCCCCTGTTCTTCAGTGCAATTAAAGTATACTTGACCCTTGAAAAGCGTAGGGGTTAAGAATGCCAATCCCCTAAGCCATGTAAAATTCGTGTATAACTCTTGACTCCTTAAAAACTTAACTAGTAGCCTGTTAGTATTTGACTGGAAGCCTTATCAATAATATAAATACCATATTAACACATATTTTGTATATGTATTATATACTATGTTCTTACAATAAAGTCAGAGAATAGAAAATGTTATTATTGAGAATATCGTAAGTAAGAGAAAATGTATTTACTATTCATTAAGTGGAAGTGGATCATCATAAAGGTCTTTATCCTTGTCATCTTCACATTCTATGAGCTAAGGAGAAAGAGGAAAAGGAAGTTGGTCTTGCTGTCTTAGAGGTGGCCAGAGATAGAGGAGGTGAAAGGGGAGGCAGGAGAGGCAGGCACACTCAGTGTAACTTTTACTGAAACAAAATCCCCATTGTAAGTGGACTTGTGCAGGTCAAATCCATGTTGTTCAAAGGTCGACTATAGCACTATTGAGCACCCATCTGATTGTAAACACAAATGCCAATGTGGACACTAAAATCTCAAAGCCACATTCATTTAAAAGATGGTTATCCAGGTGAACCAGCACATGGTTCTATCAGTACTTTTAGATTATGATAAAAAAGGAAAAGGCCAAATTAAAGATCAGCTATCACGGAGAGATTGTAGACTTCCACAGATCTCCGAGAGTCCAAGAACCCTTAATTTGAGAAACACTAGGCTAGCATATCCTCTTTAAAGCATTATCATTATTTCCATTTTCTCTTTGAACTAAGCTGGATTCCTCATTTCTTCTAAATAGGAGCCTCTGTTGTAGCCTGTGGCATTTTTGCAATATCTTTCTTTTTAAGGCAATCTCAGGTTTCTTCCCCACAGACTAGCAACTAGCCAAATCAGGGCATTATTTTTATGATGTGATTTTTTTTTAGAGGTAGAAAATTATAGCTTCTCAAAAAGAGACTGCATATATTTGGGGATTTGATAAAAAAAATCATACCTGTGTATCCCAGGATAAAGCAAGTAGATATTATTAAAACAAAGATTGATCAAGCTCTGTGGTTTTCAACACTGGCTCTCCATTAGAATCACCTTAATAAAGTGCTATTGCCTGGGCTCCACCCAGAGCTTATGATTACTTGGTCTCAGGTGGAGCAAAGGATATCATTATTTTTAACAGAATTTATTTTTTAGGGAAGTTGCTTTTAGAGGAGATTTGGATCTATAGCCAAACTGAGCAGAAAATGAGAGATTTCCCATATACCCCAAATTGAGCAGAAGATATAGAGATTTCACATATACTCCTTGTCCCCACACATGCATGATTAACATCCCTCACCTGAGTGGTACATTTGCTATAGTTTATGAACCTATATTGACACATCATTATCACCCAAAGTCCACAGCTTACATTAGGGTTCACTCTTGCATTTGATGGGTTTGTACAAATTTATAGTAATGTGCATCCACCATTATAGTTTCATATGGAGTACTTTAATTGTCCTAAAAATCCTCTGTACTCTTCCTATTAGTAATTTTTAAAAGCTCCTCAGATAACGCTAATATGTCAGTCAGGCTTAAGAATCACTAATAATTGAAAGAAAACCACCCATGTCTCTCATATTTTACCTACTATCTGATGGCATCCAGCATCTGAGAGTTATATCTAAGCTCCATAGCATGGTCTATAAAGACTTCTAAGACCTAACAACTACTTACATTATCATTATCATGTCTCAACATTTCTTTATTGGGTTGCCTCTCTAAGGATAGAATATATCTGTTAATGTGTTTTTTTTCAAGCTCTTAAAAGTTATTTGAACAGAAGTTCGAAACCAGTGTGGGCAACAGAGTCTCCATTTTTACAAGTAATAATAATAATAAAAATTAGATAGGCATGGTAGTGTGCACCTCTGGTCCCAGTTACCCAAGAGACCGTGGTAGGAGGATCACTTGAGCCTGGGTGGTTGAGGCTGCAGGGAGTGGTAATCATGCCACTGTACTATAGTCTGGGTGCCAGAGTGAGACCCTGTTTCAAAGAAAAAAAAGTTATTTGTATAACTGAGGGTATATTATGGGAGGGGCAAAAGAGTTCTTCTTGCCTACCTGTATTAAGGGTAATTATTATTAAAAATGCATGGAGTTCTTTTATATTAAAATAGGTTGACCTTGGAACTATTCTCAGTGCAGTGTTCTAGACAGCCAACAGTAGCAGAGAGGAGTTGGGTTATGAAATGCATCTACTTATATTACATAAAATCGTTTTTGTAATAATGATGAAGCTGTGTTCTCAGATGAGATTAAAAGTTGTATATGTAATTTATTCCTCCAAATATTTAATTCTTCTCAGAGCCATATTGATGAAGCAATGCCCTTGCTCCCTGAGAAGAACAGAGCTAGGATATCAATATTGTTAATGATCAAATATGTAGAAGAAAGTTGAAAACCTTCTAATTAACCTGAAGCTAAATCTGAAGCAGACAGTTCTCAAGCAACAATTTGATGTAACTTCAGTTGTTCTACAAATATATATTAAACATATAGCATAGGCCAGAACCTATAAAAATGCTATTCACATTCCCTAATTCACTAAATCTATACACGAAAGATGTAAATCAAGTATTATTGTTTTCTATTTATAGATGAGGAAACAGAGATTTAGAAATTTTAGCTGACTTTCCCAATATTGTCCAAACTACCAAACTGAAAGGCCAGGGTTTAAAAAACGAAAGCCTTAAAACTCCAACTCAGTATTCCTACTACTTCATTCATTCAACAAATATGTTTTTGGAGAATTATGTTAGTGGATTAAATACCAGAAAGACTTTAAGCTTTTCTGTACTTAGTTATAAAATTTAACTCTTATGGTGGTATCATGAAGATTGAATGCTCAAAGGAGCAAACATATTTTGGATAAAAGAACTCTACAGATATGAGTTATTGGCAGGATTATAGTGAGCACACACTCTTTACCTGACATATATTGCTGACTTATTTAAGTTTCTAACAGTATATTCCTCCAAGCGCACTGGATAGGAAGGTAAACAGACAGAATCCAGTTGGTAATTTTAAAGGAATGCGTGGGCTATGTTGGAGATGAGAGGCATAATACTCAGTTATCAGGAGTAAGAGCTGAGGAGGAAGATCTGAAAGTATTTAAGTAGTAGGCTCTTTAAAAAAGCTTGCCAATGTACATAAATTCTTGAGTTTCCTTTGAAAAAGGATGCAGATCTGCCATCCTTAAGGCATCTTGTTTATCTCTACGCTCTACGCGTATGCAAGTTTTATTTCCCTGTTACCTAAGCTTAGGCAGACACTCATTTTCAGCCCCAAGCAAGAGTTTTCTTTTTATAGACATGGGAGTATCCAATTGTGTGAACCCTAGAATGCTAAATTGAAACCTATTCCTGCCAACAACTAATTTGATGATAAGAACATTCTGTAATATGAAGGCTCCAGGTCTTTGATTAACCAATCACTCAGGCTGCTTTGAAGCTTTTAAAAACCACAAAAACAGACAACTAAAACCACAACCCACAGTGAACCTCTTAAGGGAAAGATTTTGTATATTGTTATTTTTGTATTTTTATTTATCATCTGGTAGGAGTAAAAGTGTATTGCTCATTTTTATTACGTGGATGTCTATAGAAATCCCAAATCATATGGCAAGTGATGATTACTTCCTTCATTTTTGTGAAGGATATCTAAAATTTCTATGACGCCAGATATATCTCTTTTTGAACATGATGGTTTAAAACAAGTCAACTTTAAGACATATAAGAAGCACAAAATTTTCCATATTGATTTTTGGATGAAGAAATTTAAGCAGAGAATAAAAATGAGTAAAAATCTTTCTTGGTGTTTCTATGATAAATATTTATAGGAGTATCTGCCTAGCAGCCTTATAATATAGGATACTCTTTCACCCACATAAGTAGCCCCTATCAAAAGTGTTTCTAGTATATAATGTTGTACCACTATAATTGATTCATCTAAGAGTAATCAGATATAATCTGAGCCAATCACTCTCTCCTTACCTGATATTTGGAATTCGGACCAAGGCATAGTGAATCCAAGCTTCTAGCCCAAATGGTAGACTGGGCTGATAGAAGAACTCTGCGCTTTCACTCCAAACACCTAGAAATTCTAGAAAAAATTAAAAATGTAATTGTAATCATAATTTAAAGGGGATAAAAGTGAGATCCTTAAATGTTAAAAATAGAGAGAATCCTCACTGTGAGTAGAAGGTAAAGCAGGGCTACCTTTAGGAATAGCATGTCTGATATATACCCTAAGAACTGGGGCTTCATGCCTCATAGGCATGATACTTGAGGCCTAAATTCCCATACATGGTGGGCAGTTGGAATTGGACTGTATGCATAAGATAAAAAAAATCCACTTATGATCTTGGGAGGCAACATGAAAATTATAATAATTTCAGGCTGATAATTTCAGGTCTTGGAAGGTATAAAATAACATACTTTATGTACCTGCTCAGATTTTTTTGGTACCATTGCTGTGTACCAGCAGCAACCGTGATACCACCACTTAGAAATGCAAAACCTTAGAACATAATTCTTTCTAAAGATAAATTCAGAGATAAAAATTATGTATTAGTCCATTTTCACACTGCTATGAAGAAATACCCAAGACAGGGTCATTTATAAAGGAGAAAGGTTTAATCGACTCGTAGTTCTATGTGGCTGGGAGGCCTCAGGAAACTTACAATTATGGTGGAAGGTACCTCTTGACAGACCAGAAGGAGCGAGAATGAATACAAGCAGGAGAAATGTCAGAGGCCTTATAAGATTAACAGATCTCGTGAGACTCACTATAACAAGAACAGGATGGGGGAAATTGCCCTCATGGTCTGATTACCTCCACCTGGTCCTGCCCTTGACATATAGGGATTATGAGGATTACAATTCAAGGTGAGATTTGGGTGAGAAAACAGAGCCAAACCATATTAATATATATGTCAACCTATTAGGTTGGTGCAAAAACAATTACTTTTGGACCAACCTAATAATAGAATAGGAAGTACTTAGACTAAACAGCAAATATAAGGTACCATATGAAAAGAAAAAGAAATAATAAAACTGTCTAAAAACAATTTTAAATAAATATCTTTAATATTTTAAAAGTTTGCTGTGCTCTTCACTGTACAAACCCACAGGTTCTTTAAACTCATGACTGGTAGAGCAGCTACTGGAGTTGGACTTCCTGCTTGACTGCCTGTTTTCTGATAAGTTTAATGTACTTTGTGAAACCTCCCTATCATGCTGACCTTGTCCCATAGCACTCTGTGAATGATGGCTGCCATCCTAAAGAAACTGGTGATTATTGTGACGTAGCCTATGTCAAGGCCTGCTTGCTCATGGTCTTCACAGGGACAAACCCCAGCGAACCATATAGATGACATTGAAGTGAAAGGAAAGTATGTGGGGTTGGCTATAGGGGACACAGCTGGGCAGGAAGGTCAAGATCAACTGAGGCCTCTTTCCTACCCAGTCACCAATGTTATGTTGAGGTGTTCTTTCATCAGTACCTTTGGAGTTCAGAAAACCTCTCAAGACAAAGAACCCTAGAGATGAGCATTTCTGTTGCAATGTGTACAGCATTCTAGTTGGGAGTGAGATGTATCTTATGAAGGATGGGCACATAAGGCAGAATCTCATGATGAAGCAAGAGTTGGTAAAACTTGATGGGTGCCTAGAGATATGACAATCCAGGTTGGCACTTTTGTGTGCCTGGAGGATTCAACAAAAACTGAAAATGGAGGGAATTTTTTGAAATGACTCCAAGAGTGGCTTGTAAGCCAGATGTAAAAAGAAAAGTGGAGGTGACTTGTCTTGTGAAACCTCACTGCAAACAGAGGCTTCATGTACTTAAGTTTTGATGTGCGGTTATTAATCTTAGTGTGCTGTTACTGCCCTTTTCGATTTATCTTTACTTTGCCTAAGATTACAAATCAGAAGTCATATCGCCACTGTATTTAGAAGCAAACCATGATTATTAATGATGTCTACATCCAACCGCTCTGCCCCACCAGGGTTCCTTTGCTATTCTCACTACCCCTTCTCAGCACTGCCGCATGACCAGATGCCAATTCAAGGAGCTTTTTAAATTCTTGCTCCTTTTTAGAAAGAAGAAAAGCTAGTAAGTTTAGTGAATAAGGCTGGAACTACTTTATAAATAACATGTCCTACCTGTCATTTATCAGCTGCAAGACACTCTGAAGTATTATCATTTTAAAGCTTTCCTCCTAATTATGTATCATTAGTCACCTAATTTTTTTGGAAATGCACTCATACTGAAAAGTACAACCAAGTCTATGTTGGTGTAAATAAGATAGTGGTGTGATTTCATTTTAGTTACTGTATATTTACTGTGCAATTAGTGCCATTTAATGTATTTTGCCAAAAAAAATCTGCATTAGATATAGTATTTTTATAAAATTGGATTTAGTACTGATATTTGTCACTTCTCTATATTATAAAAAGGTAAATAGTCCAACTTGGCCTAGCAAAAAAATTACAGTCTCTGAAACAAACAAACGAGTTAAACATAGCCTCTACAGGTGACTAAAATAGTAGACAGATTTTAATTACTGAGTTACTATGGGTGACTTAAATAGTATACAGATCTGGATTGAAAAACAGATGTGAATCATTTGTAATATAGTACAATTTTAAGATAAATAAAATAGAGCAGTTAAGAGATACAGATGATAGGAAAAACAGTGGCCTGAGTTTAAGTAGGGGAGAGAGGAGGAAAGAGGAAAAAGCAGTGGCAATTTTGGAGGAGATAGTGGGTGAGAATTTTCCAGAGGAAATATATGACTTAATCTTGGGATTAAAATGTACAAATACCAAGAAAAAAAATAAAACCAACTCACACTTAGGTACATCATAATGAATATATAAAACATAAAGTATTAGGTTATTTATATTATGTTGTTGTGATTACTGTTGTGTTGTGCTATGACTTTAAATAAGATCTTAAAAGCCACAAGAAAGAAAAGAAATTGTCCACAGAGGAACAGCAAGCTGACTTCCTGACAGAAACGGAAGATGCCAAGAGATCATCAGTCAGGCTGAGCTGGTCAATAGAAAAGAGATTAAACATTAGAATAAAAAACAAATTTATTTTCTTCCTGTAATGTGCAAGCCACTAAGCAGAGGGAATGAATGAAGCACGCCTCTCTGTGGAAAAGTAAAGGGACAGATGAGGCGGGGGAATAGTCTGTATTGCTAATGATTTCCCAGGACCTGGCTTCAGCCCCTTGAGAGACCCACCTGTCCTAGACTTCCATATTAATCCATAATATTCCAACAAAATCTAATCGTCTTTTTTAAAAAAAATTGCTTAAATCAATTTAAGTTGTGTCTAACCAGAATATGAATAAGACAATCTCTCACATGTTCCATGGATTGAAAACAAAAATTCAAAATTATTTAGTATTTATTGAATGCTTATTTTTATGTAAGTGTATGTATTTTAAAGTGGTCCTAGTGGTGATTTTGATGGAGTCAAAGTGGCAAAAAGAAGATATGTGAAGCCATGTGCATGCATTTAAGTAGTTTATAATCCACTGGAGAGAGACAAATATGTAGACAACTGACTTTAATGCACAACAAGATTGTAAGAGCTATAATGAGCATTGTTAATTGATTTACTAATCCTCATAGCAATAGCTGAGGATTAGAGAGCTGAAGTGACTTCTCCAAAGTCACGTATCTGGGTAAGTGGTGGATCTGGGATTCTAACATACAACTGCAGAGCCCACAGATTTATCCTCCCTAATACCAATAAAAATATCAACAAATTATTACCAGGTACTCAGTAGTTTTAGAAATATTGTCATGTTTCATCTTTACCCTAAGATACTGGCCTTACTTACTCTATTTATAAAAGAAGAAAGTAAACATTATCATCCTTAAATAAATTGACTAGGATTATCCAGCTAGTAAATGGTGAAACTACTATTCAAATTGAAATAAGTGAAGCTTGCACTCCTCTTGTCAGACACATGATATCAAAGGTCTTTCAGCACTTAATAGCATTGGTCTCCTAGAGATTTCTTGCATTCTGAAGTCTCCAGATGAGAAGAATCTGTGTGCTTACACACACCCTAAGACGCCAAGGGTACATATTAAGCTCCTTAAGAATTTTCTCATCAATGATGTCTCCAATGATATCAATGAGAGGACCTAAGTTCTGAATCTCAGCAAGCTTATTTCTAGGGAACACAAGCCTGGTTGTTTCTTCAATAACCCCCATTATCTATAAATTATTCTATGGGTGTCTCCCTTCTTGGGTTGAGGAAGATGAAAATGCTCTCCTCTCTCCCCTAGAGTGAGAATTGGCAATAACTTCTCTAAACACAGCACTCTATGATAATCTCCCTCCATGCTCCCTATGTTATTTGTTTGTTTTTACTTTTTAATTTATTTTTAGTGACAAATAAAAATTGTATGTATTTATGGTGTACCATGTGATGTTTTCATATAACTGGTACACAAAAGTGGTGGTGATCGTGGTAGTCCATGTCTAATGGAGCAGTGTCTCTAGTCATCACCACAGAGAAGTCACCACCCTAACTGCAGTGGCTGGTTATCTGCTCTCCAGATTTCAGATGTGGTGTATGTAGCACCATTTTCCCTTACTTTTAGTGTTCACCCATAATTCTGAGACTACAGGAATGATCCCACTTGAAGTACCAGTTCTGTTATGATGAAATGACAAAGTGTGCTTCAGAAAATTTTAAATAGTGGCTACATGAGGAAATAGTAGAGATGAGTAGAGCTGGAGACAGGGAGACTGAGGCTTATATTTGTATTAGGGCTCAGAGAAGCTAAACCTGGCCTACATATTGTTTGGTTCCAAACCAATCCAAAATGTTGACAGAAAGAGCCACAGTTTTTACCATTAGATTTTGCTACAATAGATGGGACTCAGAAGTGTCACCTTTTTAAAAATTTCATTTTCTTAATTTTAGTTTAAGTTCTGGTATCCATATTCAGAATGTGCAGGTTTGTTACACAGGATTATATGTGCCATAGTGGTTTGCTGCACCTATCAACCTGTCATCTAGGTTTTAAGCCCTGCATGCATTAGGTATGTGTCCTAATGCTCTCTCCCCACTTTCCCCCGACACCCCAATAGGCCCTGGTGTGTGATGTTCCCCTCCCTGTGTCCATGCATTCTCATTGTTCAACCCCCACTTATGAGTGAGAACATGTGTTTGGTTTTCTGTTCCTGTGTTACTTTGCTGAGAATGATAGCTTACAGCTTAATTCATTTTCCTGCAAAGGATATGAACTCATTCTGTTTTATGGCTGCATAGTATTCCATGGTGTATATATGCCACGTTTTCTTTATCCAGTCTATTATTGATGGGCATTTGGTTTGGTTCCAAGCTTTTGCTATTGTAAACACTGCTGCAATAAGCATACATGTGCATGTGTCTTTATAGAAGAATGATTTATAATCCTGTGAGTATATATGCAGTAATGGGATTGCTGGGTCAAATGGTACTTCTGGTTCTAGATTCTTGAGGAATTGCCACAATGTTTTCCACATTGACACAGAATGTACAGAATGGGAGAAAATTTTTGCAAGCTACCCATCTGATAAAGGTCTAACATCCAGAATCTATAAGAAACCTAATCAAATTTACGAGAAAAAAACAACCCCATCAAAAAGTGGGCAAAGGACATGAACAGACACTTCTCAAAAGAAGGCATTTATGTGGCAAACATATGCAAAAAAGCTCTCATCACTGGTTATTAGAGAAATGCAAAACAAAAACTACAATGAGATACCATCTCACGCCAGTTAGAATGGCCATTATTAAAAAGTCAGGAAACAACAGATGCTGGCAAAGTGTGACTTTTCAAATAAACTGTGTTCCATGGAGCCTTATGGTTTAAATAAGGTGCCTCAGGAGATGCTAAAGAGAGGGATGGAAGGAACTAAGTATCTTCTTTAAGCATAACTTCTTTCTATTTTACTAATCTATTTATTTTAAAAGTATTTATTAAACAGTTACTGGATATCAGTCTAGGATCTATGAACATATTTGTGAATAAGGGTTGTTTCATGGAGTTTATGGTCTAATGAAGGTGACAAACATAAATAAAATAACCACACAATTCAGTTTGTATTATCTACCTATATAAGCCCTTTGCAGGAAAGCATACAATTCTTTAAAAAATATTGAAATAATTTAACTAGATCTGTGGTTCAGAGAAGCCTTTCCCAAGAAAAAGACACGAGTAAATTTGGAAAACATGAGAACTTAACTATAGGAGTGATGGTTAGGAGGGAGGAATGAAGGAGATAAAGAAACATTCCACGTAGAGGGTGCAGCATGTGGAAAGGCCATTGGTAGAAAGAAAAATGGATGTAAAACTTAGATCCCTACATGACTGGAATACAAAAGAATAAGGGAAAGAAAGGTATGATATGAGGGTGGAGAGACAAATTTAGACCAAAAAGAATTTGCATATCAAGTTAGTTAATTTTGTCTTTATTCTAAGAATAATGTAAAGCTATTGAAAGACTCCAAACATAAGAAGAGATGCTACATGTAACAGCTTTAATTTAAAATTATTTTGAAACAATTGTAGATTGCAATTGTAAGAAATAATATGGGATGATCTGCTAAGCCCTCCACCCAGTTTTTCCCAACAGCAACATCATGTGAAACTATAGTGCAATATCAGCACCAGGATATTGACAGTGATACAATCAAAAGAAATTTTCATCACCTAAAGGATCTCTGTCATGTTGTCCTTTTATAGCAATGCCCACTTTCCTCTTCTTCTCCTCCCTCTCTTCCTCCTTTTTTTTTTTTTTTGAAGAGGGGTCTCACTCTATGGCCCAGGCTGAAGTGCAGTGGTGTGATCATGGCTCACTGCAGTCTTTTCCTTCTGAGGTCAATCAATCCTCCCACCTCAGCCTCCCAAATAGCTGGGACAAGAGGCTGGTACCACCATGCCCAGCTCATTTTTCTATTTTGTAGAGACAGGGTTTTGCGATTTTGCCCAGGCCACCTCGAACTCCTGGGCTCAAGAGATCCCCCTGCCTCAGCCTCCCAAATTGTTGGGATTACAGGCGCCAGCAACCATGCCCAGCATCTCCACTTTCTTCTTTTCTTCATCTGATACTTAATCTCTGGCAACCACTAATCCGTATTTCTGTGGTTTTGTTATTTCAAATTTGCAATATAAATTAAATCACTCATGTTACCTTTTGGTATTTTTAATCATTCTGCATATTTATCTGATAATTTATTGGTTATATTGATAGTCCATTCTTTTTTATTTCTGAGTAGCATCCCATGGTATGGACATACTGTAGTTTGACATTCACCCATTGAAAAACAACTGGGTTGTTTCTAGTTCTGGTTATTATGAATAAATCTGCTATCATTGTTCACGTACAGGTTTCTGTGTGAATATAGGTTTTCATTTACCTGGGATAAAATATCAGGAGTACAATTTCTGAGTTGTATGGTTATTACATGTTTAGTTTGCAAAGAAACAGCTGTGAAACTAAAATTTAGTTCTTCATGAAGCTTTCCAGTTTTCGTTTTAAATTCTCATCAGCAATGTCAAGTGATGTAGTTTATCTCCATTATTTCCAGCATTTAGTGCTGTCACTACTTCTTATTTTATCAGTTTTAATAGGTATATGGTGGTATCTCATAATGATTTTAATATGCATTTCTCTAATGACTAATGCCTTAGTCCATTCCTGCTGCTATAACAAAATACTTTAGGCTGGATAATGTATATATAATATAAATTTATTTCTCACAGTTTTGAAGCTGGGGATTCCAAGACCAAGGTGTCAACAGATTTGGTGTCTGCTAAAGGCTTATTCTCTGTTTTATAGATGGTGATTTGCTGCATTCTTGCATGACAGAAAAGCAAAAAGGAGCCAAACAGGTTTCCTTAAGCCCTTCTATAGGGGCACTAATCTTCATAAGGGCTTTGCGTTCATGACCTAATTACCTCTGAAGGCCTTGCCTCTTAATATAATTGCATTGGGGATTAAGTTTTAAAATGAATTTAAGGTGGATACAAACATATAAAGAATAGCAGATGTTGAATGTCTTCATGTGCTGATTTCATCCTTACACTCTCTTTTTAATAAAGTACTTGTTGAAGCCACTGGACCATTTTTAGATTGGGTTTGTTTCATAACTGTTAAGTTGGGGATTGCTTCACATATCCTGGATACACGCAGTTTGTTGGATATATGATTCGTATTGCTGTCCTGTAGCTTTCCTCTTCTTAACACGGTCTTTCATGAAACAAAATTTTCTAATTTTGAAGAAGTCTAATTTGTCAATTTTTCTTTTTGTGGATTGTAATTTTGGTTTTATGTCTAAGAATTTTTTGCCTAATGCTAGGGGATGTCCAATTGCTCAGCACCATTTGTAAAAAAGTCTTATCTTTTTTGTTTGGATTGCTTCCTTCATTGGATAGTTTTGTACCTTTGTCAAAAATCAAAATCACTTGTACTTATTTGTTTAATTCTATTTATGGGGTTTTCTATTCTGCATAAAATAAGTTATTTTTTTTTCTTTTTTTTTAGATAGAGTTTCGTTTTTTTGCCCAGGCTGGAGTGAAGTGGTGTGAAGCGGTGTGATCTCAGCTCACTGCAACTTCTGACCCCCGGGTTCCTTTATTTCTTTCATTTGTGTGTGTAGTCTTTAGAATACAAGTCCTGTATATGTTTTGTTATACTAACTGTTTCATTTTTTGAGCAATTGTAAATAGTGTATTTTTTATTTTTATGTCTGCATGTTCATTACTAGTACGTAGAGTCTTAATTTATTGCAGTGGTGCAATCTTGGCTCACTGAAACCTCCACCTCCTGGGTTCAAGCTAGTCTCCTGCCTCAGCCTCTTCAGTAACTGGGACTAGAGGTGCATCCCACCACACCAAGCTTAAGTTTCTATTTTTAGTAGAGACAGGGTTTCACCATGTTGGCCAAGCTGGTCTTAAACTTCTGACCTCAGATGATCCGCCCACCTTGGTCTCCTAAAATGCTCTGATTACAGGTGTGAGCTACTGTGCCCAGGGAGCTGAATTCAGTTCTAGGAGTTTTTATAGACTAGGATGTTCGTATGTAAAAATTCATCTTATCTATACATAAGAAAAATTTTATTTCTTTTTTTCTGATCTGTATTCTTTTTTATTATTATTTCCATAGGTTATTGGGGAACAGGTGGTGTTTGGTTACATGAGTAAGTTCTTTAGTGGTGATTTTTGAGATTTTGGTGCACCCATCAACTAAGCAGTATATACTACACCCAATTTGTAATCTTTTATTCCTCACTCCCTTTCCATCCTTTCCCTCTGAGTTCCTAAAGTTCATTGCATCATTCTTATGCCTTTGCATTCTCATAGCTTAGCTCCCACTTATGAGAGAGAACATATGATGTTTAGTTTTTCATTCTTGAGTTATTTCACTTAGAACAATAGTCTCCAGTCTTATCTAGGTTGATGCAAATGTCGTTAATTCATTCCTTTTCATGGTTGAGTAGTATTCCTCATATGTATATACACAATGAAGTTTCTTTAGCCACTTGTTGATTTATGGGCATATGGGTTGGTTCCACATTTTTGTAATTCTGAATTGTGCTGCTCTGAATATGCATATACAAGTATGTTTTTCATATAATGACTTCTTTTCCTGTGGGTAGATACCCAGTAGTGGGATTACTAGATCAAATGGTAGTTCTACATTTAGTTCTTTAGGGAATCTCCATGCTGTTTCATATAATGTTGTGCTAGTTTACATTCCCACGAGAAGTGCAGACGTGTTCCCTGTTCACTGCATCCACATCAACATCTATTATTTTTATTTTTTGATTATGGCCATTCTTTCAGGGGTAAGGTGTTATCACATTGTGGTTTTCATCTGCATTTCCCTGATCATTAGTGATGTCGAGTATTTTTTCATATGTTTTTTGGCTATTTGTATATTTTCTTTTGAGAATTGTCTATTCATGTCCTTAGCCCACTTTTTGATGAAATTTTTTCTTGCTAATTTGTTTGAGTTCATTGTAGATTCTGGATATTAGTCCCTTGTTAGATGTATAGATTGTGAAGAATTTTTCCCACTCTGTGGGTTGGCTATTTACTACACCAGCTGTTCCTTTTGCTGTGCAAAAGCTCTTTAGTTTAATTAAGTCCCAGCTATTTATCCTTGTTTTTATTGCATTTGCTTTTAGGTTATTGGTCATAAAATTCTTGCTAAGCCAATGCCTAGAAGGATTTTTCTATTGTTACCATCTAGAATTTTTATAGTTTCAGGTCTTAGATTTAAGTCCTTGATCCATTTTGAGTTGATTTTTCTATAAGGTGAGAGATGAGGATCCAGTTTAATTTTCTTACTTGTGGTTTGCCAATTATCCCAGCACTATTTGTTGAATAGGGTGTTTTTCTCCCACTTTATGTTTTTGTTTGCTTTGTCAAAGATCAGTTGGCTGTAAGTATTTGGGTTTATTTCTGGGTTATCTACTCGGTTCCATTGGTCAATGTACCTATTTTAATACCAAAACCATGCTGTTTTGGTGAGTATGACCTTATATTACAGTTTGAAATCAGGTAACATAATGCCTCCAGATTTGTTCTTTTTGCTAGTCTTGCTTTGGCTATGTAGGCTCTTTTTTGGTTCCATATTAATTTTAGAATCGTTTTTTCTAATTCTGTGAAGGATGATAGTGTTATTTTGATGGCAATTGTGTTAAATTTGTAGATTACTTTTGGCATTATGGTCCTTTTCACAATATTGACTCTACCTGTCCATGAACATGGGATATGCTTCCATTCGTTGGTGTCTTCTATGATTTCTTTCAGCAGTGTTTTGTAATTTTCCTTGTAGAGGCCTTTTACCATATATTCCTAAGTATTTAAATTTTTTCTAGCTATTGTAAAGGGGTTGAATTCTTGATTTAATTCTCCACTTGGTTGCTGTTGTTATAGAGAAGAGCTACTGACTTGTGAACATTAATTTTGTATCCAGAAACTTTGCTGGATTTTTCTTTTATCAGTTCTAGGAGCTTTCTGGAGGAGGCTTTAGGGTTTTCTAGGTAAACAGTGATATCATTAGCAAACAGCAACAGTTTCACTTCCTCTTTACCAGTTTGAATGCCCTGTATTTCTTTCTCTTGTCTGATTGCTCTGGCTAGGACTTAGACTACTGTGTTGAAGAGGAGTGGTGAGAGCAGGCATCCTTGTCTTATTCTAGTTCTCAGAGGGAATGCTTTCAACTTCTCCCAATGCATTCAGTATTATGTTGGCCATGGGTTTGTCATAGATGGCTCTTATTACATTGAGGTATGTCCCTTGTATGCTGATTTTGCTGAGAGTTTTAATCGTAAAAAGATGCTGGATTTTGTCAAATGCTTTTTCTGTATCTTTTGAGATGATCATGTGATATTTGCTGTTAATTTTGTTTATGTGGTGTATCACATTTATTAACTTGTGGTTGTTGAACCATCCCTGGATACCCGGTATGAAACCTACTTGATCATGGGTGGATTATCCTTTTTGATATATTGTTAGATTTGATTAGCTAATATTGTGTTAAGGATTTTAGCATCTATGTTCATTGGGGATATTGGTCTGTAGTCTTCTTTTTTGGTTATATCCTTTCCTGGTTTTGATATCAGGGTGATACTTCATAGAATGATTTAGGGAGGGTTCCCTCTTTCTCTATCTTATGCAGTATTGTCAATAGGATTGGTACCAATTACTCTTTGAATGTCTGGTAGAATTCTGCTGTGAATCCATCTTGTCCTAGACTTTTATTACCATTTCAATATTTCTGCCTGTTATTGGTCTGTTCAGGGTATCTAATTCTTCCTGATTTTAGCTAAAAAGGTTGTATCTTTCCAGGAATTTATCCATCTCCTCTAGGTTTTCTAGTTTATATGCATAAAGGTGTTCATAGTAACCTCAAATGATCTTTTGTAACTCTGTGGCATCAGTTGTAATATCTCTCATTTTGTTTCGAATCAAGCTCACTTGGATTTTCCCTCTTCTTTTCTTGGTTAATCTTGCTAAAGATCTATCAATTTTATTTTTCTTTCCTCCCTCCCTTTCTCTTCCTCTCCCTCCTTCCTCTCCCCCCTTCCCTTCCCTTCCCTTCCCTTCCCTTCCCTTCCCTTCCCTTCCCTCTCCTCCCCTTCCCTTCCCTCCCCTCCCCTCCCCTCCCCTTCTTTTTCCTTTCCTTTCCTTCCCTTCTTTTTCCTTTCCTTTCCTTTCCTTTCCTTTCCTTTCCTTTCCTTTCCTTTCCTTTCCTTTCCTTTCCTTTCCTTTCCTTTCCTTTCCTTTCATTCTTCTTTCCTCCCTCCATCCCTCCCTTCTTTCCTGCTTTCTTGTCTCACTTTGTTGCCTAGGCTGGAGTGCAATGGTGCAATTGCAGCTCAATGAAGCCTTTGCCTCCTGTATTCAAGAAATTCTCCTGCCTCAGTCTCCTGCATAGCTGGGATTACAGGCACCTGCCATCATATCCTGCTAGTTTTTGTATTTTTGTAGAGATAGGGTTTCACCATGTTGGCCAGGCTGGTCTTGAACACCTGACCTCAGGTGATCTGCTCACCTCAGCCTCCCAAAGTGCTGGGATTACAGGCATGAGCCACTGTGCCTGGCCGATTTGACTTTTCAGTGAATCTACTTTTTGTTTCATTTGTCTTTTGTTTTTATTTTATTTCAATTTCATTGAGTTCTGCTCTGATCTTGGTTATTTTCTTTCTTCTGCTGGGCTTGAGTTTGGTTTCTTCATGTTTCTCTAGTTCCTTGAGGTGTAACCTTAGATTGTCTGTTTATGCTCTTTCAGACCTTTTGATGTAGGCATTAAGGGTGTGAACTTTCCTCTTAGCACCGCCTTTGCTGTATCCCGAAGGTTTTGATAGGTTGTGTCACTATTGTTGTTCAGTTTGAAGAAATTTTTTATTTCCATCTTGCTTTCATTTTTGACCCAGTGATCTTTAGGGAGCAGGTTATTTAATTTCCATGTATTTGCATGATTTCGAGGGTTTCTTTTGTAGTTAATTTCCAGTTTTAATCCACTGTGGTCTTAGACAGTGCTTGATATAATTTATTTTTTTTAAATTTATTGAGGTTCGTTTTGTGGCCTATCATATGGTATACCTATTCCATGCACTGTTGAATAGAATGTATATTCTGCAGTAGTTGGGTAGAATGTTCTGTATATATCTTAAGTTAATTTGTTCCAGGGTATAGTTTAAGTCCATTGTTTCTTTGTTGACTTTCTGTTTTGCTGGCCTGTCTAGTGCTCTCAGTGGAGTATTAAAGTCCTCCACTATTGCTTTGTTGCTGTCTATCTCATTTCTTAGAACTATTAGCAATTGTTTTATAAATTTGGTAGCTCTGATGTTACCTGCATATATTTAGGACTGTAATATTTTCCTATTGGACAAGGCCTTTTATCATTATATAATGTTCCTCGTTGTCTTTTTAAACTGCTGTTGCTTTAAATTTTGTTTTATCTGATATAATACTAGCTACCCCTCACTTTTGGTGTCAATTTGCATGGAATGTCTTTTTCCACCCCTTTACCTTAAGTTTATGTGGGTCCTTATGTTAGGTGTGTCTCTTGAAGGCAGCAGAGAGTTGATGAATTCTTATCCATTCTGCAATTTTGTATCTTTTAAGTGGAGCATTTAGGCCATCTACATTCCATGTTAGTATTTAGATGTGAGGCACCATTCCATTCATCGTGCTGTTCGTTGCCTGTATACCTTAGAAAGTTTGTTTGTTTCTTTGTTTAAGTTGTATTTTTGTGTTATCAGCTTATAAAGCTTAGTTTCACTGGATATACAATTCTTGGCTGATAATTGTTTTGTTTAAGGAGACTGAAGACAGCCCCAATCCCTTCTAGCTTGTAGAGTTTCTGCATAGAAATCTCCTGCTAATCAGAAAGATTTTCCATGATAGGTTACCTGGTGTTTTTGCCTCACAGATCTTAAGATTCTTTCCTTCATCTTAACTTTAGATAACCAGATGGCAATGTGCCTGGGTGATGATTTTTTGCAATGTATTTCCCAGGTGTTCTTTGAGCTTCCTGTATTTAGATGTCTAGGTCTCTAGCAAGGCCAGGGAAGTTTTTCTCAATTATTCCCCCAAATATATTTTCCAGACTTTCAGATTTCTCTCTTACTCAGGAGTGCCAGTTATTCTTAAGTGGTCATTTAACATAGTCCTAGACTTCTTGGAAGCTGTATTTATATATTCTTTTTTCTTTGTCTTTGTTGGATTGAATTAATTCAAAAACTTTGTCTTCGAGCTCTGAAGTTTTCTCTTCTGCTTGTTTGATTCTATTGCTGAGACATTCCAGAGCATTTTGCATTTCTATAAGTGCATCCATTGTTTCCTGAAGTTTTGATTGTTTTTTATTTATGCTGTTTATTTCATCGACTATTTCTCCCTTCACTTCTTGTATCATTTTTTAAAAATTTTCTTAAATTGGGCTTTGCCTTTCTCTGGACCTCCCTTATTAGCATAATAACTAATCTTCTGAATTATTTTTCAGGTAAATCAGGGATTTCTTCTTGGTAGGGATCCATTGCTGGTTAGTTAGTATGATTTTTTGGTGGTGTTAAAGAACCTTGTTTTGTCATATCACCAGAGATATTTTTCTGGTTCTTTCTCATTTAGGTAGGCTCTGTCAGAAGGACAGTCTAGGGCTTTAGGCTGCTGTTCAGATTTTTTTTTTTTTTGTCTCATGGGGTGTTTCCTTGATGTAGTAGTTCTCTCCCCCTTTTCCTAGGGATGTGACTTCCTGAGATCTGAGCTGTAGTAATTGTTCTCTCACTTCTGGATCTAGCCACCCAGCAAGTCTACCAGATCTGGGCTGATACTGGGAGTTGTCTGCACAGAGTCTTGTTATGTGAACCATCTGTGGGTCTCTCAGCCATGGATACCAGCACAGTATTTGGGGCATCTCCTGGGCCCTGCAGGAACAGTCTGCTTCCTTCAGAGGGCCTGTGGGGTCTCTGAGTTTCCTAATGTGTTCCTGCAGTCATTTTGGAGTGGAAGTTCACAATGCAAGCCTCCACATGCTGCTCTATCCATCTGTGATATGTATTATTTTAATTCGCATTACTATCCAGCCTCATTGCACTAGATAAAACTTCCAGCACAATACTGAATAAAAAGGATGAGAGAGGACATCCTTGCCTGTAGTCAACCTTAGGGGGAAACCATTCAGTCTTTCACCATCAGATATAATGTTATCTGTAGGTTTTCTTCAAATATTTTCATTGAAGAGGTTCCTCTGTATTCTTACCTTTTGAGAATTATTATCACAAGTGGGTACAAGATTTTGTCACTTTTTGTGCATAAATTGATATGATCATGTGTTTGTTGTTCTTTAGTCTGGTCATATGATATACCATATTGATTGATTTTTTGAATATTGAATCAGTCTTGCACTCCTGGAATAAACCTCATTTGATCATGGTATATAACTATTTTTATATTTTGCTTAATTCTGTTTGAGAATATTTTGTTAAGGATTTTTGCATCTATCCAGAATAATATCATGAAAGTATATTTTCTGGCTGTGTTTACTGGTTGGATAACAGATCTAGCAACAAGTTTCCTGGGGTAGATCACATGAGATATGAGGTGGTAGTTTGTATTAAAAGGTAGTTGGGACAATCAACAAGGATATGGAAAATAGTGATTACCGTAAGAGTTATAAGAAAATATATATAAGCTGTTGATGTATGAGACATGATACTGAAGGAGAACATGTCAAAGGTGATTCATAGCTTTTTGGTTTATACACTGATGGGTAGAAGTATCATTCACTTTGTTAGAGAATTTAGAGGAATGTAGTTTCTGGTGGAAACGATGGATCATGAGTTTAGTATTAGACATGATGTATCTGATGTACATTTAAGATATCTAAGTAGAGATATCACTTGGGCAATTGCATACTCAGAGAAGAGGGCTCTGTTGAAAGTAATTTGAGGTAGTTATTAGAATTATATAGGTTTATGAAATTGTCTGTAGAGCAAATATAGAGTAAGAAGAGATTGGTGGGTTTAATAGGTGGACACAGGTGGAAGAGCCTACAAAGTAGACAGACTTTAGCAGCCAGAGAAATAGGATTAAAGCCAAGAAAGCATGATATTGTGGAAAGTAAAGGGTAAAAATGTAAAAAGTATTGCCCCCCAAGAAAAGAGTTTCTTATTGCCAAAAAGAAAAGGTATTGTTATAAAATGGTGCTGAAAGTAGAGGTAAAATGAGGACTAAACTTTACATTGGATTTTGTGACAGTGAAGCCACTGGTAAATTTAATGAGAGCTCTCTGGGTGGAGTGAGGGGGTGGAAGCCTGAATGGAGTGAAAGATGAGTGGGAGGTGAGGAAGTGGAAACAGTGAATATTGACAACCATTTCAAAGTTTTGGCTGTGAAAGGGAGGAGATAGGCAGGGCAGCAACTGGGTAAGGATATAATGGTTATGAGAGCATTTTTTTTTAGGTGGAAAGGCTTATACATGTTAAAATGGTGCTATATTGGGCTTCTTAATAAGTTTTCATTTATGGAAGTATTGCTGGGTTTTATAAATGCTGTCTATTGTTTTATAAGCAAAACAGAAAAAAATGAGTCATCCCACATAACTTGGGAAATGGGAAACTATAGACCTCCAATCAGAGCTCAAAACACAGAATGGTCTCTTCTGAGCTGGGTTTGGTGCAGCAGCTGTCAGGCATACACAGTTACAGAGCCAGATCTGCTTAGAGTTCCTCAACACTGCTTCCTATAGACTCTCAGTATTGTTTGGATTTGGCTGACTGTCATGACCCTTCCTCATAACTCTCAGTCTCAAGGAAATAAGTGCCTGGTCTTAAAAAATGTTTCTCAGTTATACTATATAAATGCTATTTCTTTCTGCACAGATAGTAATCCAACTAAAATATGTTTATTTTTTTCTTAAAATACATATATTCTAGAGAAAAATTATATTTTTCAAAGTTCTTAGTTCATTCTTATAATAATTTAATAGAGCATATAGAGTTCATGGCTCATTAATTCAACCAGTATAAATTCAATACATATATCCTGGCACTATATGCTGGTGATATAGCTACATTAGACAGAGGCTATGCTCTTTAAAAGCTCATAATCCAGAAGGGGAGACCTTATAAAACTAGGTAGTAAACTCTGATAGAGCTATGCCCAGAGTCTATGAGAGCACAAAAGAAGGGCATATGCCCCAAAGCAACCAGCTCTCAGAGAGCTCAACAGGCCAAGCCAGGAGAGTTGGAAATAGCTATGTACCAAATTGAGGAACACACCAAGTGACATGGACACTTCAAGGCATTATATGCAAATAACTAGAGTAAAAATTAATACACATAGAATCATAGGAAATATAGCTGGATAGGTAATCAAGGGCCAAGTTGTAGAAAACTTTGGATGCTTTTTTTTCCCTTGAAACTTGGGGTTCACTGTGGTTGAAGGAAAGTTAATAGTCATGGTCAGAATAACTTCATATAATCTGGGTTTTAAAAATGCTGTCTCTTGTTGTACCTTTAATATATCTAAGTAGAGATGTCACTTGGGCAATTGGGTACTCAGAGAAGAGACCTCTGTTGAAAGTAATTTGAGGTAGTTGAATTATATAGATTTTTTATTCTAGTTTTTACCTGCACTGTTTTGGTGCTGGAATTGGCTGAAAGGTATCAAGAACCCTGTTTTGGGTTTCTCACTGGGTTCTGGGCATCTATGACAGTCCTAGTTTCAGGGGGACATGAAGGGTCTTATCTGATGTAATGAGGGGTTTCTCATTCTGGATAAGGGAATGGTATGGATGAGCCTTTTTAGGGTGCAGTAGAGATTGGCTTGTATAGGGGGAGGAATGTTCCAATGTTTTAAGGTTTAGAAAGTACTCTCATACAGGCAAGAGTTACCAAAAGTTTTAAAAGTGGAAGATAGGCCTTATTCTTGGTGAGAACTGCCACCAGGGCCATTTTAAATGTTGGGGAGATGAAAGAGACTTATTTTTGCAGGCTCTAGCTTACATTTTATTGTATTAATACTCCATATGAGATATACTTATGTTACATAAAATTAGAAATAATTTTAATAACTTTCTTAATTTTTAGGAATATATTATTAATTTTGGCTTTAATTATTACAGCTGACTACTGGACACGATGGTATGCTTTATAGCCATTTAGTTAAATATTTAGAGTTTTCCAATTTTAAGAGTTTCTTTTTGTACTTTGAAGATAATATCAAGGTTTCCAAAACTTTTCTAAACCTTTGAAAACTTTATAGGTCATTAATACCAGGTTTTTACTTCCTAAATAATAAAGCATATCTGTATGCCAAGAGGCATTGCTAGATAGGGAAATTGAGGCAGGGATTGGAAATGAGGATCTTTCAAGGCTGCACAAGTAAACACATACATGTATGTGCACCTAGTACCAAAGTCTAGTTTTTAAACATCTCCTTTGGTATTTCCTTGACTAGAAAACTCCTTTAGCTTTCTGAAGGAATGTTACCTGGAAATCTTTCTAAAAGATTTCTCTAGAAGTCCTTTAGAAAGTAGGCGATTTTGAAGTACATTTTCAGTGCTCCTTAACAAATATAAACAATATATTCTCCTTCTATATACATCCAAATATCTTGAAATTTTTACCAACTCAAAGTTTAGTTAAAAAAAAGAAAGAAAGAAAGAGTACAGATAAATTTCTTCTCTTCTCATAGGCCAGGCTCAAGGTTTAGGTTAAGTTTCTTCATAAGTCTCCAATACCTGTGGAAGAGTATTCAAATGGGGCTTTGGCCTTCAGATGTTGAAATTTAAAATGAGATTAAACTCTTAATGATACTTGACAGAGTAAATGATACAAATCTCCATCATGGCACTCCCCAGGTATACAATATTTATCAGGAATTCCCTGCTTAATATATGGATTAAGACATAGCCTTTACAAACCCTGTGTTAATAGGAAAATACAGGAAATGTGGAGAGGTGGGTCACTGATTGTGAGCTATAAACACCTATGAACATATCTGACGCTTATTTACAGACTCCTATCCTCCATATGTGCATGAGAAAAGCATAGCATTTGGTTTTTCTATTTATTTTAGTTTTTCATCACTTAAAATAGAATAAAAGGTCTAGATGAACACAAGTTAATGAATATCAGAACTTTCAAGGGGTCAGGGCATAAGTGTGCCAGTTAAATGCTTTCCGTAATGGAAAACAATTTGATTGGCTTTAAAAATAAGAAAAATCTTCATCTCACAACAAGAGGCCTACAGGTAGCTTGGATTCCTGCACTGGTTGAGTCAGAAGCTCAAAGGAATCATTTAGGATCACTTGCCATCTCTTTGATCCTGTTGTATCTGTACAGAAAGCGACAGCCTCAGACTTCCTTCCCTTGTGTTCTTATGCAAACTACCTGTAGTAATTCTTTTAAGATGTTTCCTACCCATATACGGTGGAAGAGAGAAAGAGATAGAAAGAGAAAGAATTAGAGCCATTCCTTCAGAAGGATTGAACTCTTCTTAGATCTGCCCATTTGCAGATCAGCCATTGTTACTAGGGGAATGCCATGTGTCAGTAGACAGACTAATCAGCATACACCCCTTGGAGTGACTGGGATCAGCTTCTCCTAAATTACTTCAAAGATAAGTAGATACTTGAACAAAATTAGGACTTGTGAGGAAAAAAAAGAGGCATGGGTGATGGGTAAGCAAGCAATAGCATGTACTATATAGCCACACTGTAATTGGTTTGTAGAGGAATTGGGTAGTTTTACTGCTTAGATTTCTTATAGACTGGTTGGAAAACTCAAATACAAGTGGATGTAAAATGGGAGATATGTGTTGCAAAACACAAATTTCTTTCCTTATTTACATAGATTCAGACTTAGACCTTAGAATTGATTAAAATATAGAAAATTTGTAAGAGTATTGCTGTTAGTAGTAAAAATTCATAATGCATTAGTGTTTTATGTCTTTGGGCCCCTGTCTAAAAATAAGTAAAATCGTATCTTAAAAGGTCAGAGTAGCTCAATAAAGTTGTCAGCTGGCAACTTACCAGAATGTTTCCTATAGTGTATTTTTATTTTAAAGGAAGCAAATACATAAAACAACTTTAAAATAATCAATAGAAGCCTAGAAACTCTTGACTTTGGCTGGAGGAAAGCCACTCTTTTACTCTGGCACTTGATAAAAGGAAGATAAGAAATTCTAAAAACGATATTAAATATATTTCTTGCATCATATACTTAATTATATATACAAATATACTATAAAAGGCCATAGGTGAAATTACCCTAGGGATATGATTTATTATCACAAGTATATAGGTTTTGGGTTATGTGTGACCTAGTAGTCATCGTTCTACAGCTGATACACTCAGTCTTATAGTCATGGGTACAGCATACCTCCTGGCAACTGTTTAATTAGTTCAATTAGTATTAACTATTTTTATTATCTCTTTGTATCCACCCCCCAATCTGTTTATTCTTGCACAAAACAAGTATCAAGTTCTCATTGTATACCATGTAATATATCAGGTTTTGGAGATATACAAAGTAAAACAAAAACATTCCAGTCTTCAGCAAGTTTAAAGTGTAGAAAGAAGATATACATGTAAGTCAATACCATATAATGTCACCATTCTTATAATAGAGCCATATACAAGGAGTTAGGAAGGATAGAGAGAGATGTGGCTAAGTCAGCCACACATAGTCACTGAAAGCTTTGTTGGAGACAGGATATTTCAGCTGACTCTTGAAGAATAAGAAGGAATTTGCAAGGTGCCAAGCAAGTGAGGAATGAATAGGATGACATTTTAGGTGGAGAGAATGGAGATTCCAAGTAATTTGGTAGAGCCGAGAATAAGAGGAGAGGATGGTAGTGCTAAACATGAAGATGGGCAGAAAACAAGGAAATCTGGGGAGTGGTGTGCAGATGAGCCAGATGCAAACGCTGGAGGACCAGGAGCGGAGGGCAATTTGAATTTTTCCCAAACCCAGAAATTTTGCATATTTTCAGAGTAACTTTATTTTGCTTCAGAAATGTCAGGGCAGTCAATTATCCCCTCTTTTTAATAAGGAATAGTAGTTAAGATTGTGTTTATGAATAACAAAAAATTTCTGAATAAATAGTGGCTTAAATTAATTTTTTTTCCTCACATAATAACACGTCTGATATAGACAGATGAGGGCAGATGTGGCAACTCAAAAATGTCATTGTAACTCATTCTCCTTGAATATTTCTAATTTTGCTAAGGTTATCACTGTGTTGTATTTCTCATGATCACAAAATGTCTCTTGAATTACTAAGCATTGCATTCCAATGCCAGGATAAAAAATAAAAGGAAAATGCAAAAGGCATGTATCAGCTAGGTTTGCCCAGTTCCTTTTTCGAAGGAACTTTCAAAGACGGCTGATACTATGACTTCAATTTTTATCTCATTGCTTCGTATTATAGCATCATTACCCCCCTATGCAAAGGAACCTTGAAAGTGCATATTATTAGCTGAGCCTATTGCTTTTATGAATCAAATTTAGGTTCCGTTGGTAAGGAAGAAGGGAAGATGGATAATGCATAGATAAATAATAGACTGCTACTTAAGGCATTTAGGCTGATAGCTCTGTAACAGTAATCCCTGTTCATCCCCACTCCTCCTCCTTACCAGTTCTCACTGTTAACATCAGGTAAACTTGAAAGTGCTCAGAAATAGAATATGGGACTTGGCTACTTACTGTGACACCTGTACAAATCACTGACTCTTATTGAGTCACAATGTCCTTATATAAAATCTGAGAATAATATCTGAGAAACCTCTCACAATAGGTTTTTTGGAGATTAAATTAAATCATTTTATTTCTCAAGAAGTCTATACCTATTTACAACTTCAAAGATGCCCTTGTTTATTTTAACCAAATTTCGCATGGTCTTTAGATTCTCAAACTCTAGCATGCATCAGTTATCTGGGTGTCTTGCTAAAATACAAATTGCTGGGTCCTAACTCCGTAGTTTCTGATTCACTAAATCTGGGGTGGGACTGGAGAGTTCATATTCCTAACAAGTTCTCACATACTCCTGTTTAATGTACTTGAAGAATTAGACACAGTGGGGTAGAGATGCAATAGCACTTTTTGAAGACTTAATTCTGGATGCCTTAACAAT
This sequence comes from Cacajao melanocephalus, assembly GCA_963573385.1. Classification (NCBI taxonomy): domain Eukaryota; kingdom Metazoa; phylum Chordata; class Mammalia; order Primates; family Pitheciidae; genus Cacajao; species Cacajao melanocephalus. Next base: position 27,612 of record CAUYLG010052860.1, on the reverse strand, counting down.
AAAGTCAACTAAAGATGTATCTTGTTCATGAAAAGTTTTCTCTTCTTCATTAATTCCTTTCACGAAGCTAATGTTTCTGAAGGCCTAGCTGTAGGACTTAGTATGCTAACTACTCTAGATATTCTATCTTAATTAATCATATTGTAACCCAGTGGTAGGCTTTATTATTATGGCCATTTTACAGATGAGGACATTTAGAAAGTTAACTAGATTATCTAAGATCACATTAATAGTAACTGGCTGAACTGGGATTCAAAAAGGCTTGAAGATTCCAGTTTCCAAATTTTTAACTATTAAGACCACCATGCCAGTAAGTTTGATGGCAAAGAAGCAATTTCACTTCTGGGAAAGACCAGTGTCTAAAACAAACAAACAAAATCTAACAGAAAAAAAAAAAAAAAAAAAAAAAGAACACCTACAGAAGGATAATCTTGTGTGAATCACAATTTTTTTTTCCCTTTTAAAGAAATTTGCCATTTCCAAATTTCTAGTTAAGTTTTGCTTTAGACCAACCTGCGCCCTTGGCTTACCCTCTCTTACTTCATTTGATCTGTTTGGGAGAATACTATCTGTATAATTTCTCTAGTTTAATGCAGATGGTAAATGGGACTATCTACTTTCATCTTAAATAATAAGTAAATAAATAATGGGTAGTGGGCCAAATACAGCTTGCTGTACTTCTATAAATCTGCAAGCTAAGAATGGCTTTTATGGTTTAAAATGGTTGGGAAAAAACACAAAATAGGATATTTCATGACATATGAAAATTATGTAAACTTCATATTTCAGTATTGATAAATTAAGCATTCATGGAATACAGCTGTAAGAAACCATTTACACATTATGTATGGCTACTTTGTACTACAACAGCAGAGTTGAGTATTTGTTATGGAGACCATATGACTTGCAAAGCCTAAAATACTTACTATTCAGCTGTTTTTAGGAAAGTTTTCTAATCCCATTTATTGATAACTATTTTTTTCATACTCTAAGCTAGAAATGCAAAGCAGAGTGATACATTTTCCTCAATAAACTGTTTTGTATCAATGTGAATCCTCAGTAATATTGAAATTAATAATGCATTTTAATTTTAAATTGTAACTCTGACTACCTTTGGTGACCTTTCCTTTCTTTAATTCTTGATCCCATGTATTAAGAGAGATTGACAGACATGAGTGTATCTGGACAAGGAAACACCTACTGTCCGTGGCTCCAAAAGCTACATTTCACAAGGGACATAGGAGGCCATTTGCTGCATGCTTACTACGGTATAGATGCTTCTGGCACTATCTGATTTAATTGTCATTTCTCATGACAATATTCTTAACAAGATATTCTCATGTCATTACAATTGAAAATTTTAAACTGAGGCTTAGGAGGGGCACACTGGCTCATGCCTGTAATCTCAGCACTCTGGGAGGCCGAGGCGGGCAAATCACCTGAGGTCAGGAGTTTGAGATCAGCTTGGCCAATATGGCGAAACCCTGTCTCTACTAAAAATACAAAAAATTAGCTGGGCATGGTGTTTGGTGCCTGTAATCCCAACTACTCAGGAGGCTGAGACAGGAGAATCGCATGAACCCAGGAGGTGGAGGTTGCAGTGAGCCGAGATCATGCCACTGCACTCCAGACTAGGCGACAAGAGCAAAATTCCAACTTAAAAAAGAAAAGAAAACAAAACAAAACAAAAAACCCACACAGCTAGAATACAGTGGACAATGGGACTAAAAATTGAACCCAGGCATTTCTGCCTGTTGAGTCTGCAGTTTCAACAAGCTGGATGAGAGGACGATTTAAGAGGGTCCAGGGGAGCTATTTCTAAATGTTTGAGGGATGGCATGAGGGAAAGTGAGTGATGTTTTGTGTGTCCATTAGATTACAAACTTTAGCCAAGAGAGTAGATGCCAAATTTGCATATTTTGGTTTGGAAACTTGCACCATTTTGCTTTAAAAGTTTCTTGTTTGAATCACCCAAGGAGTCCTTTTAGCTGTTCGATGAATTTATATAAATTACCACAAAGCAAAGAAGGATTCATCAAGAAAGGAAACTTAGACAACAGCTCCCTTCAAAACTGACCATCAACATGTATTGCTCTTTTAGCTCAACTGCTTGATCTCTAACTTAATCAGAGAGTTGGGAAAAGTAGATTTAAAGACTCAGTTTTTCTATAAGAAAGGCTATATTACTATGCAAATATAAAATGATTCCTTCAGGGCCTATTGGAAACACAACCCAAATGACCACAAGGCCTCAGAAACCTTGTGGTCTTCAGTTGGGCTCTATTCTGTTGGTTTAATAATGTATGGGCTTTTGTATAAGAAGCACAAGGAAAGAGGTCTTTTAGGAAATGATTGATTGAGGGTGATAAGAATTTAAAACACTGTGTGTGTGTTGTGTGGCGTCTGAAATTTTATGTTTTTCCTCCTCTGAGTCATAAGTACCAGGGAGCAAGAAAGGCTTTTTTTCCTCTTAAACATAGGTTTATTTTTAGTGTTTGTCTGAGCTACTACATAGCAAGAAGCTAAGTGCCTTAGAAATATAAATTCTCCCTTGGTTCTTTGGGGATTTTATTTTCTATCTAGTAGACATTCCCTCCTACATTCTTCCTTTAGTGTCTCGCCTACATTTTATCACAAAAACCAAAAGCTTTTTTGACTTCCTTAATTTATTCAGTACAATAGAAAAAAATTTAACAGTGGAAATTATAATATATAGTATTGGGCTGATTTTGAAGTTTTTTCTCTCAGTCATTTAACATGACTTTTGATGCCATCAAAGGGCTTTTGATACCATCAAATAATTATTCTTAAACTAATTAGCACATTGAAAAAAAGTCATCCAGGAGTTATTCTAATTTTTATTTCTCTCTGTCTGCAAATAAATCTATATTTGACATTTTAAATTCTCAGTGTAAAAAAATCTTACTGCCTGCAATTGAAATTGAGAGGAAAAGGACTCATTTTCTCCTATCTTCCATAAGCTTCTGGTTCTACAGTTTTCATTTCTCCAGAATAGTTTTTTATCTTAAGTGTGTAAAATCTAATCTCAACTTTTATTAGCATAACTCACAATGTATTCATAAATGTTACATAAATTTTAAAGCAGCTTTTTAATGCATCGTCCTACTTTTTCATCCTTATCTCTGTATCTCCTTTATGAGAAACATTACATGTCTAACTTGATTGCATACTGTTTGCTAAGCATAGCTCAAATTTTCTTGCCTCTGTGCTTCTCATTTTCTTTTTCCTTTTAAAGTCAACAAATGACACATTTTTGCTATGTTTATTGTATGTAAAAATGGCAAACATTGGGAATGAACAGTATATTTATCTAAAATAGTGCCATCTTTGTACCTCTCATGTTATTTAGCAGGATGCCTTTAATTTATCATCAGTTCATCTTTCTGGTCTTGGATTATTGTAGTGTCATATACTCTGACAGTTAATCTCTAAAAGCAAAGCTTTCTTATACCCCAAGGAGTATAAAATCTAGTGAATTACAATTCTCATGCATCTTAGATATTCAGTAAGTATTGAAAATAGATTATTTTATGGAAGAATTGGTAGACTCCTCCAGAAAGCCTGAAGGTCTCTGTTCTCTATCCTCTAATAAGTTTCCCTCCTATGGTTAATAAACCACCATCGATAATTACAATTTTACTAAATACCATTCTTTTCCTAAAGCATTAATTAAAAAATAAATATGCAAATAAAGAGGAGTATTTTGGTGGAAGTTAGGTGTTTCTCAATCTCAGTACCTGACACATAGGAAGCTGCTATGATCTGAATGCTTGTGTCCTTCCAAATGTTGAGTCCTAACCCCCAAGGGGATGTATTAGGAGGTAGAGTCTTTGAGAGATGTTTCACCCCTTCTGCTATGTGAGGTTACAGTAGGAAGACAGCCATTTATAAGGAAGCAAGCCATCAGCAGACATCACATCTGCTGGAGCCTTCATCTTAGACCTGGCAGCCTCCAGAATTGTGAGAAATAAAAGATTGTTGATTACAAGCAACCCAGTTTATAGTATTTTGTTATAGCAGTCCAAATGGACTAAGACAGGGACACTCAATAAAAATGTATTGAATGAATGAACGACAGATAGAATCCTTGAGCATCTGGAGATGTATCAGTCTTTAGAGCAGGGAGAAAAGAAAGAGGAGTAGAGACAGTGTTCAGATGGGATGGGGGAAGCTGTGAAAGAAAAACCAGTGAGATTGTCTTCAACTACTTAAAATTCAGCTTAGTATTGGCCAGAGGGAATGGAAAGAAGGTATATTTCTTATTGGTACATCTGAATCTGATTAAATATAGATTTCAGCATGACATAAGATGTATTCCTGTAGAGACAGCTCATTTTTCTAGTCTCTCAAGGGAAAAGAATAGTTATTTTCCAAAATGACAGTTTCTTCTGGGTTCTTTGGGGAACAAGGAGAAATAAACGGAACTCCCTACATGGAGTCTCAGATTCTTGAAGCTTTTATCATTGATGGAGACTTTCAAAAAAAGATGTTTCTCTGGAATTTTGCTTAATTAATTCTTCATATAAAGTTCTGGAAGATAAAGAGAATGAGAGCCTCTCTGGTTTTGGTGAGGAGATAAACCAGGATTCAGTGGTAGGAAGCAGACATAAACAGCAGTCTCAGATACAGCAATCCCAGCCACTCACCCCAGGCATACCTGGCCCTGGGTGGAGGTAACCTCGCTATGGTCACTTTAGATACTAGAGCAGAGGCCAAGCAGCAAAGGCCACTGAATTCCAGTTCTTTCTTGATGGTGCTCCCTCAGGAATCTTAAATAACTTTGATTCATGAACCAAAATGTTAAGGTATATGGGTAATCTAACTTGTTTTAAATTAGAACAAAGGACTTTTTTTGTTGTTGTTGCAATAATAAAGTTTTCTTTGAGATTTTTATTTCTAGGCTTTAAGCAGAGAGGCTTTCAACTGAAGCAATTATTGTATATATACTGCTCTATACACATTACAGTCTTGCTCCAGCAGAGAACTATTTTTCCAAAAGAACTGAATATGAAAAGTAAAACATGTTTTTAAAAATTTTAAATTGCCTTTATAATTATAATATTTTGTAGTTATTGCAACTCTATAGGCTAATCAGAGCCTAGAAGGAGTGTGTTGTAATCTCAGTTCTGCCACCAACATGTTGGACAGTCATAATAAATCGGAAAATTGCTCTCTCCCTTATTTTTCCCATGTATAAAACAAAAGGTATAATAATTTGCTGTCTTACACTGAGAAAATTACTTTCAAGCATTTTAACTTGTATAAAATCCTACCATAGTCTTCAAAAATCATTTTTAGTTCATTTTTCATAAGAAAGTAACATACATTCCAATAGAATTGTTCTTAATGTACAGAAGTATAGAAACTAAAATAAAGATTTTTTGTAATACCATTACCCTCAAAAGGCTCATCCTGGATTGGAGTTCACGGACAGACTCTAAGGGATACATAGTGACTTTTATTCTTTAGGCAAGTTTTAGGTGTATTAACTTTGCAAGAGTTGATAGCTTTCATTGTGCACTCAAGGAAGCATCTGACTCCTCAAAAGTTAAGAACCACTCCCCACACAGAGGTAACCTCTGTTGTTATTCTGTTATACTCACCTCCATTCTCTTCAATGCACACACATACATGTACATATACACAAATATTTATTACAAAATATGCATTATGCCAAATATAGTTTTATAAACATTAGATGTTAAGAATTTTGTCCTATATCATTTTATTCTAAAAATGGTTTAATGTCTGCTTCGTATTTAACTACATGAATATCTTATGACTATTTTAATTGGTTCCCTTTTTTTGAACTTTTAGAATATTTACATTTGGTTATTATAAAGTTTTATTAACTTCTATTCATATAAATATTTGCATATACCTCTTTGTAGTTCTTTAACATGATTGTCTAAAAGTTGCTTCTTTGATCATTTCTAACAATATGGTTTCCATTTATTAGCTTTTCTAGGTTATTCCACTGAAATACAGATAGCTCATTCTGAAGAATAGCACCTTTTAGAAGCTTATTTTCTCAGAAAATATCTTTAAATCAAACATGGCTGATCAGTTTATATATTGTTTACTGAAACAACAACAAGTTTAATAATTACAAAAATTTACTCATTGTTTGATTTTTCCAGGCTTTGCTGTTTTCAGTCTGTGAGGATTGCTTTGAGGATTTTTCCAATCGTGGAAATGTAACATTAGAAGGAAGTCAAAATGATCTGACTCCTCAGTTTTTAATCTTAATTATCTGCAGGTATAGCATGTTCTTCAAGTAAAATTCGCTAAAGGGGTCATTTGCCGCATCATGAATTTAAAAATAATATTAAAATAAAAGTCCAATTTTTTTCTCTGTCTCTTCTATGAAACAAAATTCAATTAAATCGCAATACAGCAACACATTTTCTGTCAACCACATTTCTCTTTGAATAAGAGAAAATTGCTTTTGGTGAGTTTCCAGCTTGAATATATTTGTCAGTACCTGCCCCAAAGAACAACTTTCATTCATTTCTTATTTATTTTTTAGTCTCTTCTATCAGGGTTACCTTGGCAGTCTTTTTGACCTTTCCAGGACTTGTGGATTATCCTTTTCTTAGTAAGTAATTTTTCACTGGCAACCAGCATATTTCATTTATGAAATGACCTTTCCAATTCCTGCTTTTTAAATTTTTAAAGACATATTCCCAATAGTTGCCTCATTCTTCACAAAACCAAGTATGGTTCAAGATTTTGTAATTTCTATACCACAGTGAGAAAGTATTGCTTGCCTTCTTAAAAACATTGAGCTGGAATTGCGAGCAGTTGGTTTAAAATCTGTTTATTTCTTTGGAAGTTATTTAATGTTTTTATTTTGTTTTACCAATGTGTAATTCTAGTTGCCTGTAGGCTTTTTGGCTTAGTAGATTCTGCCATCACCTCAGAGTTATTGCATCCCAGACCAATAGAGGACAAACCATTACTCTCTTCTATTTTTCTGTGTCCCCTAGTTTAATTACTGGGTTTCCAGTCTCTCAGGCTAGAAACCTTAGCTTCTCTTTTATCTCTGTATTTGATGATCCCATGCCCCATATTTTCAGAATGTTTAAAATTATTTCTGTTTTCCCGTGTACTCTAGAAAGTCTCAGAAATGCCAGAAATGTGATGTTCTTTCCAATTTCTGGTTTTATATCCTTTATTTACATGTGGGCACATAAATCTTTGGAAAGACCATGTATGATCCCAATTTTTGGCTAAGATAAAATTATAACTAACCCTACATAGTGTCTGTCACCAAAGTTGCCTTTCTAAAAATATCTTTCAATTTCAATTCTCAATGCTGTCTTTCCTCATCACATGCCAAGAATATGCCAGAGCCTCCCAGATGGTCTCCTTGCCACCAATAGATTCATCTTCCAATCCTTCCTTTATAATACTTTCCAACTAATCATTTGATAGGACTACTCAAGTCATGTTTTTCCGTCTCAGAAATAATAACTATTGTTTTCTGTTACGGTTTTGATTCATGGCCCCATGAGTCCTAGGGTTCTGTTCTGGTGCCTCAGGAAACATATTATGTGAGAGAGATGGTTAAGCTACTGGATTCTGGCCCAAATTCTGCTGCAATCAGAATGGCTTTATTTTTATCAGAACGATAATAGCTACTGGCATTTGTTGCTAATACACACACTGTGAGATAGATAGATAGATAGATAGATAGATAGATAGATAGATAGATAGATAGACGGACAGACAGACAGTGCTCGCCTCAGCAGCACATATACTAAAATTGGAATGATAGACAGTTAGGTAGATAGATGATAGATTTACTGTCATTTTCAGCTTTAAGCTAATTATGATGAAAGAAGAATAACCTTTACTCTTGCTACTAGACAATATGCAATGCACACCTATTATCTGCCTCACCAATAAATACCAAACATATGCTTTATTCATTAAATACATATTAAATGAACAAACTAATATTTCTCCAAGTCCTACAAAGAAGATATATTATCCCATTTTGGTAGTATGGACAGAAACTTAAGAAAGTGAATTTAAACTGAGTTCTGTCTTATCTAGAAGACTCATATCTTTCCTGGGCCAGGCTAATGGAGGCAGAGGACAACAGCATAGGAAGCTTCCTGTTTCTTTCCAGATTTTAGGCCTTTTCTTAGGCACCAATCTCCCCATGTTCTCTTATTTTATTTTGCTGCAGATCCCAGACTCTTTGTATATTTTCCTTACCTTTAGTAGTCAGAGAGATTACCTTTAGTAATTGAAATGTGTCCCCTCTCAAGGCTGTCTGTGAAATGGAATGTGGTTTTTCTGGCTTCTTACTTTCCTCAGGCCCATTTCCTTTTAAGGTTTTGTTGCTGATTACTGAGAATAAATAGAAGTTAACACATGAACAAAATGGAGAAATTAAACATATTTAATTTTACAAATTCCTTTACCCTTGATGACCCCTAATCCATAGCACTCGGATGCCTCTGAATCGGGTCATTAAGTCCCACACAGTTTCTGTCTTCCAATATTAGGCTTTTGTGTTTGGTGTTTACCAGGGCTCTACTTTCAGTAAGGACATGGTATCTTTACCTCTGTGATGGCACCTCTTCCCAAATGGAGGGTGCAATCAAAAGAGAACATTTGATGTCATAAATTTTTCTAAAGTTTTAAACTGTGCACTAAACAATTTCAGTCATTGGGAGATCCAGGAGTCTAACCCTAGGTCTCACCAAACTCATTTACTGCTGTGTTGGATAAAATTTGGCTTAATATTTTCCCAAGATGCTGTGATACAGACATACTGGGAAAACTTGCAGCATTTGTCCTACATTAGTAGATGCAGTACTGTAATTTTTGAAAGATTTAGGCATCTTATTATCTATATATACAATGTGCAGAGTGCTTAAAATTTACTATATAAATAATATCAAAATATACACATCAAAATTTCCTTCCAAGGATAATTATGAATTATTTGGGTAGGCTGAGGACATGGATATAAAAATAATTTTCTAACCATTTGATAATTAATCACATTTTGTATATATGTGTGTATTCTTGTATATTTTGTTCATATGTCTATCATACACTTGGTTATATTTCATTTCTTGGTTTAAATGCCTATCTCTTCATTAATTTTAAAATCAGGAAGACCTGGGGTAGATTCCTACATCTGCTATTAACCTAAGCCTTTGTTTTTACATCTGCAATAGATATAATTTTACTTACCCCAAGTAAACTGTGTAAAGACTAAGTGCAATAAATTTAGTGCATACAAATTCTTAAATCAGTACCTGCACATTTAATATTCACTTAATACTCATTGATTGAAAAACAAATGCTGACATATTAATGGCACAGGGATGTTGTCTTGGACTTTATTTGCTCCACATATAGCAAAGCAAACAATATTATAAGATCTTCATTTCATTTAAGAGTTAGAAATGAATATTTTGGGAGATGGAATAGATAAAAATGAAATTGGACTTAATGATAATGACTACACTATCACTTTTTCATCATTGTCAGTGTATTTATTAATTAAAATTTAGTGGTAGTAATGAATATTGTGTACAAGTAGTGGCAGAATTAAATTTCAAAAATCAGTTAACCTAATTACTTATACTCATTAACAGAAGAAATTCAATAAAAATGCCAAGGATCAGATATTATTTGGAAATTGACCTGAACGTTGTACATGAATTTTATTTTAGTAGGTAAGCCAAAGAGGTCACAAAGATGACTTTCAATAAAATACTTTTCTGTTTCCTTCTGATATATGCCAGAGGAGGGCAAATGAACAAATAAATTATACACTGATATTTTCTTTAAATTATAAATTAATAATGAAGTTAGGCTTTCTTAATTTTTTTTCTTATTTTTATAGCCGTGTTTTCTAAGAGTGATTCCAGAAATCTTTGACTGGTAATACAATTAGCTTCATTCAGTGGAAATATATTTTTACAAAATAGATAGATTTTACTTAATGCAGCTTAGAGATATGAAGAGAACACAGGTCCTAGTTAGCAACGTTTTCATTACCTTCCTGGGTAACGTTCACCAAGACATCCTCCCATTTTCCCAGTGTAAAGTCAGGGGCTTGTGCCAGGTGAGTTTTAAGTTTTCTTTCAGTTCAGATATTCTCTGATGCTAAGTTACCTGCAGAGCAAGCAACTCAGATGTAGGAAAGATTGTAATGATGATGATGATCATGAGCATGACAATGGATGCCTTCTATTGAGCACTTATTTTGTGCTGTAGACTGTGTTAAGTGTAGACATGTGTGCAGCATGCCTTCATTTGAATCATCTGAATATATATCTCCAAGGTGATCCTGAAATTAAGCTGGTAACTATAGCCATCCTCCTGTCTTTCTCAAAATTCACATTTTCCACTTTCTCTAGAAATGTGTTTTTAATCTAAATGCAAAGAGGATTATAATAATTTAGGCTGTCTCTGGAAGAGTTAATGAATAATGGTTTCAGAGTTCCTCTGCAGATGCCTTACTGAAACAGCCAGGAGGCGGACTATAGATTGGACAAATGGGTTATTCTCAGAAATTTGTTCCTTTGTAGCTCTTTCCTTAATGTGGCCTTGGGCAAAACGCTTCATTTTTGTCTTTGTTCTGAAATTACAATATAGTGCAGATATTTTTCCCTCCGATTTGATTCTGTGACTGAATGCTCAAGAATTAATGTGGGAGTTAGAAGTTTCCAATAATAGGCATATGTTACCATAGACACGTCCTTTAAGTATGTCAGCGGTACATTATATCAGCAGCACATTACTGAAAGGCTCTCAAAAAGTTGTATTTTATGAGATCCTGAAATTATTTAGTTGTGAAAGATAGACATTTAACTTTTCGCTGAGAAATGGTCCTGCAATGCTCTTATAGAGTCTTGTGGCATGTTAGTATGAGAGCCATTGCAATTTACTATAGAGAATATTTAGAAGGTAACGGATAAAAGATAATGAGTCTCTCTACTTCAAGATAGTCTTGTGGGTTTGTTAAAGATGAGAAATTGATAAGGCAATTTTAGTTGAAATACATAATTTTTACCCCTCCTCTTTGCATCTTGGGGGAAATCAGTTATCAGCTGCTAGAATACTTAGCTTTGAATGCCCAGCATTAACGAAATAAATAGAAGTATCTTCAGCTAGCTTTCCCACATTCTTTCAACTTGTTATCCCTACTACTGCTATTTCATTTGCCATATGATAAGGAGTATTGAAACAGATGACTCTAAGATGTTTTTGTAAAGGAAATTCTGTGGATTAAAGGAGAAAATATTTAGTGAGCACATCCTGTGTGCCTTGTACTGGGCTAAGCAGTATGGGTATTTCTTGTCAAATCTTTATTGAAATGCTTGCCTGGCACTATGCTAGGGACATAAACACAGCAATGAAAAGACAAGGCCTCTGCAGTCAATAAGCCTCACATAAGATTTCAGGTGATCTTCATAGTGAACATGTAAATTTGATATTTTAATATCTTTCTTTTTTAATATTAGGGAACTGAGAGTGAGGAAAGCTAATAACAGGTGGAATAGAAATTTGAGTCACAATCTTTCTGATAGTGTTTCACTATATCACAGTGTTTCACTGTATCACAGAGTCCTTTAATACCTAGTGTGCTCATGGCAATAGAAGAGTCCAAGAGCTTGGGTTCAAGTCTGGCTCTATCTCTACGACTTGTGTAATCTGGAGCAAGTTACTCTGTCTCGTGGAGTTTCAGCTTTCTCTGAAATCAAGACAATAATATGCTATCCATAAACGGTACTTAAAGATTGTGTGAGACGAATATTTTAAAGTACCTTGTATGTGCTTAGCACATTGTGGGGCCTGGGCAGTTGCCATTGCCATTGTGAGGATTAATAATCTAAGCAGGAAGTGTAAATTCTTGTTCTCAATTTGTTTGTTCATTTGTTTCCTCCATCTGAAGCTTACAGCACCCTTGTCAGTGGCAGAGGCTCCTACAGCAGAGATGGCAGTGGGAGTGGGGCTGGGGTGTGGCTGAGGAGGGATTGTTTGGACATCAGTGTTTTAGGAGGAAGTGATTGGGAAGTAGGCTGGGCATGAGCTGGGTATGGGCAGGACTACTTTCTTCAGTTTCATCTACAGACCCTTTACTTTTTTCTGTCATTATACTTATGCTTTCACTTGCACAGTGCTTGAAAAACTGCCTTTAAGTGAAAGTTGCTTGGGTAAGGGAGCATACTTAGAGATTTTCCAGTTTTGTTTTATTAACATTTATGTCCTTATCATTTAACAGTATTTTTGCACATGACAGGAGTTTCATAGATGATGGTGAATGGATGAAGGAACTAACAAATAAGTGTTTACAAAGCATCTTAGTGAATGCATGCATACACATACACACACACATACATATACAATTCTTAGGATATTACTTAGAGGTAGGGACAGTACCTAAGCAAAATCCAGAACTAAAAGTGAATTGGATACTGGAGAAAGGTTGGGCCTATATGCAGGGTCATGGTTGCATGCTGAGACTCAGTCATTGAGTTGGGTTGATCCCTCTGCTTTGTATGTGTACCGTGTATTTTTGCTACAAATAGTTGTCATAATAAGATAGGGAGGTGGGGTAGGGCAGGCATGAGCTACACTGGTGTGATATCCTGTGTTGGAATTTTTACCTTACTCTACTATCAATTATACATTAAATTCAAAGACCCATGCTGAAAATTCTGAGCTTGTGCAGATCATGTGATGGGCACCAACCAAGTAGAGGATCAATGAAGTCCTATATAAAGGCTTTACTCACCTCTAGCCAATTAAGGAGGCATGAAGCCTGAGCCTACTCCACACACTGTTGCCCAAAGTCCCATTTCAGTGTATCTTTCACCAGAAGTACAGAGCAGATTCTCAACAGGGGAAACACTGCTTTATAAATATTGAATGTGCTAGTTATGTCTGACCTGAAAAGAGCCTCAACTTGTTAGAGGACTGTATTTATCAGCCCAGAGCTCCAGTGTATTATGCATTAGGGGCTCTGCAAAGTTTGGTGAACAATGAAAAAACCTTGAAAATGTTTTCATTGTCCTAGTCACTATTGTTGCTGTCATCATCACCATCATCATCAAAAATCAGTGTTTACTGTAAGACTTTCTTTTCTCGGAGTGAAAAGGAAAGATAATGGATGAAGAAATGAAGCTTATGTCCTTTAAAGAAATGTTAATTGGGAGGCCAAGGTGGGCAGATTGCTTGAGCTCAGGAGTTCAAGACCAGCCTGAGCAATGTGGTAAAACCCCGTCATGACTACAAATACAAAAGAAATTAGCCAGGTGTGGCAGTGTGCACCTGTAGTCCCAGCTACTCAAGAGGCTGAGGCAGGAGAATCACTTGAACCCGGGAGGTGGAGGTTGCAGTGAGCCAAGATCGAACCACTGCACTCCAGCCTGGGTGGCAGAGCAAGAGTCTGTCTCAAGAAAGAAAGAAAGAAAGAGAGAGAGAGAAGAGAGAAAGAAAGAGAAAGATAGGTAGGTTAACAGATTTTACATTTTGTTAGAGAAATAAATGAAAGAATTCTATTCAAATATAAAGGGAGTTGGAATTTAGAGAAAATTGTTTATTTCTGTGTAGAGGGGAAAAACTAACATTAAGTATTCTTTTATTTCATTTACGAAGGATACAGGATTTGGAGTATACCAGGATAATTCGTGATATGTAGGACCCAAGAGGATGACCTTTCACCTTTATAGATGAATAAAAGACACCATGAGGAATACAAAGAACATGAGTTCAGTAGAATTGGGTTCAAATCCCCACTTTGCCACTCACTCACCAGGTCCTTAGACAATCTGTTTTCTTTCTCTAAGTTTAGTGTCTTCATCTGTAAAGGATGGACAGTAATATTTTTCTCATTTTTAAATCTCATTTTTAAAATGAGATGGTATATGCAAAATACCTTACAAAGACCTAGAACATAGTAGATACTCACTAAGTGGTAATTGTCATTCTTTCCCCTTAAAATTACTTCAGAATTATCACTCCCATAGAACCAGTCTTTCAACTCACTAATTTCTAAGCCTTTACTTAACCAGCCTCTTTTTCCTCATTGTCTATGTACATTTCCATCTTTTCTTTTGTTCTGTATTTCTCCCATGGCCAAGAAAACATCCAACTCACAGCTTTCTGTATATACAAGGTTGACCATTTCTTTCACATGTAAATCTAGTTCCCCTTTTCTGTGACCCTCTGTAACTAATTAGTATTATAGTCACAATTAAATATGTGATTAATTAATATTGTGATCTCCCTCCTCTGAACGTCAATATGATATATTTACCTCTTATTTATACCACTTTACTACAGGTCTTATAATTATTTCATTATATTTTATTTTTTAAAACTAACTTGGTACCAGGCATGGTGCTAAGCTTTAGCGATCTGCAGATAAAAAAGACTCTGGTCTTGTACCCAGTAAGTCATAGTGCTGTTGACGAAACAGATACAAAGACAACTACAAACAAGTGTAAATACTCTAGAAGGTGTTCGCCATGTACTGTAGATGCATATCCTTTCACCCAATTAAAATAGGGAAGGGGATCCGTTTTATATTTTCCGTCTATAAACCTTCTGAGCCCTTAGTACATTCATTGTAGAGTTGAACATTAAGTAATTATTATACATTCATTGCCTTGAATCATTCTGTGGAGAGTATTAATGTTATAGGGCATTTTTGGTTGTCTGAATGGAATTATTACCCAAAAGCAATCACCATTAAGATTCCGTGTGAAGCCTCCAAGCCCATGGAAATCCTAGAAATAGAAATAGACCTTTGATTCATTTAGGATCCATTATTTGCATTTGTGAAGCAAAATTTCCTGTGCATTTAAGCAAAGTCAGCTATGTATAATCTTGGTGGGAAGCCTCTCTAATGAGCCAGCCTCAGCAGCAAGGGCCAGGTATAAGCAGGTGCCTACTTGTAGTGCTGTCCATAGGACCCAGATGTCAAATATTAAACTCAAGTCTAAGAAGTGTGTTGTGGTCAAACTGAAATTCAACCAATGTTTATTGTCATGCAAAGTTCTTCTGGAGACCAGTGCTTGAAGCTTGGGTCTGTGGTCAGTTGTGGAGAACTATCGATGTCTTTTAGGAATTGTCAGAGTTTGTAATGAGTAAGTATATCTCTGTAGCTAAGAATACTTTTATTCTACAGAGACCTAGATATTGGCCACTGAAATTCTGTAGGTTAGGCAGGGCCATGTAATGATGCTTGGGTTGGACAGCCAGCAGAAGTCTCAAAAGAGTACTCCCACCGGAGTTTACTCTGTTATATCACTCTGGTGTTTTATTGATGTGGAATTTCTAATTCCTCTAAGACACATCTGTGTCTTTCTGGCTGTATACTGAGCTAACTTTGGGGACTGGAAATAATGGTGATTGAAAGATCACAGCTTATTAGCTTAATGTTTACTTAGCCTTTTACTGCAGCCAAGCACAAACAACCCAGAGGCAAATTTGGAAGCCCTATGTTCCAAGAAAGAGTTTTTGACCAATGAGCTAAATAAATACTGTGGGTTCATATGGGATGCTACAGTCAGCAAATGCTATTACATAATCACAGAGCTGGTCTTCCATGTAAGCTATAGAAGTGCTTTCCAATAGAATGTAATTTGAGGACTTTCTCACTACTCTTTCTCCCTAGAATTTTTGGTCCTGTAGATCCTTTGGCTAACAAACTTGGGCTTGGGGATTGAGAACTGGAATTTACCAGGGTGGGGCAGGGAATATAGATGAATAAGGGGCCAGTAAAAAGGATCTGGCATGTACCAAATGCATAATTTTTCCAAAGAACAGTCCTAATATTAATAACTACTAACACAATGGGTACATTCTATGCTTCAAAAACAGTATTAAACAATTAAAAAATTTTTTTTCATTTATTTTTATAACACCACAGAAGTAAGGATAGTATTAGTATCCCACCATCACACATCTTCTAGGTAGCCACCTGGGGCTTAAACACTGATCTATCTCATTTCAAAGACTAATACACTGAGTCTCCTTATGCACAAGTGTGTTGTTCCAGTTTATGCCTCCACTTAGGAAACTAAAGCACCAAACCAGTGAATATAGTATCTTTTGCTAGCATGTGGCTTTCCAGAATTGCACAGACAAAGCAATCATCCCATGACAATGGTGAGAGATGATCCACATCAGTCCTCATGGCTGATCTTTGCTCTTTTTTTTGAAAAATGTACATGTTCATTCACTGAGGTAGAGAACACCAGTTTTCTGCCAGTGCTTGTGCTAGATGCAAGGGACTCTTCTGATGTGGGAAGATGGATTTGTAAACAACTCAATGTAATGAATGGATAAAACACTTTGAGAGCACAGAGGAGGGAGTAACCCATTTTTGCCTGAGAGGGTGAGGAAAACTTCAAAGAGGAGGTGGCATTTGAGTTAGGCCTCAAAAAAATTGGCCTCTGCCTTCTAGGCAGAGAGAATCAACTCAGAATAAAGCTATATGAGGTAGCCCTATATAAATTACTGAAGGATGAACCATTAAAGTGTTCTTTTGTTTTCTAAAACACTACTTTATTTTTAAATATCACATATCATGTGGACTAAATTATGAATAGATGCTAATAAAATTAATGAGGTAAGAAAATGAAAGCAATTTATAACCATGAAGTGATAATTAACAATCATGTAATGATATAGCAAAATATACTGAGGCAGTGTGGTATAGTATTGAGGTAATATAGTATAATGGTTAAGAGCACAGATTTTGGAGTCAGGAAGTCTCTGTTTGAGTCCTGTCCTGTGTGAACCTGAGCAGGTACTTAACCATTTTATCTTTATGTTCATCATCTGTCAAATAAAAATTATAATTGTATCTCTCCCTTAAGGTTGTTGTAAGGGTAAAATTGGTTAATTCATATTGCTTAGGACAGTTTTGGCATAAAATGGTCATTCAACTAATGTTGATTTACAATATATTTGGAAGAGGACAATGAATATATGAACTTCACTACAAAGATATATGAAAAGATTCCTTATTTCCTTGAGCCACTGATTTGAAAATGCAACTGATTTTAGATATTTACCTCTCTGAAGACTACTGTATTTTAAACTTTCAGGGAAATACAACCAAATATTTTGAAGTTTAATTATTTTAGAATCATATGCTTCACATGGTAGCATGTTTTCTGTGACCTTGGGTAAGTCAAATAACCTATCTAACTCTCATTTTTTAATCTATTTGTTGGACAAATTGTTCTATAATTTAACTTTTAGGCTAAGATTTTATGATTCTCTTCATTATATTTCTTCCTTTGATTTATATGTAATGCCTTTAGGAGCAGAGGGCAAAGGCTACTATTTTCATTTTACAAATAAACAACAAAAACACAGAAAAGCCAAATTATATCCTAGAAAGTTTAAGACAGTTGCAAGATTCTGACATAGGCTTAGCATGTGATGTTGGTCAAGACTCATTGTGTTGTAGGGAAATGATAATGGGTGTTCATTTGTAGCCAACTTAGGCTCAAATATGACCTGGTTCAAATCTGAACTGTTTACTTCTCTAGTGGCTGAACTGTGAATAATTTACATATACCAAATGTAAAAACAGGCTAAACAGGCTAAGAATGCCAATGTAATGTTTAGGATAGATCCTCTCCAAGTATGAGCTTCCTTCTTCTTTTTTTTTTTCAATTTGGTATTGCCTTTCTCATGAAAAGCTCATTATTTGAGCTTTCATACAAACATTTCCCGAACGTTGACTTTTAGAAATATTGTTCAGTTTTTGCTTTGCTTGAGTTATTGCCAGAGTCAAAGAGACCTCAATTGAAGTGTCTGGGACTGTAAAATTATTTATCAGTTAGAACAGAAAGAACTATGCTGATAAATGGAGACAGGTGGGATTTAGAGCTGTCTGAAATCATAAAACCACAGGCTAATACCTGGCTGGGTGGTCAGGGCTTTCCTTGCCGGCCCTTATTCTGCTGGAAACATTTAGTGCTTTCCATTCTCTGTTAAGCCTTCCACGACTGTGCTGTTTTGAAACCTCAGAATTTGATTTCAGATGTTGTCCCAATGTATGCTTCCACCAAGGTCAAATAATATGTCTTTTACTGATTGTTAAACCAAATATAAATTAATAGATATAATGTAGCCATTTGTAAGTTATTTTCTCATCAATATTTTAAAAATATTTGGCATCTGGTATCTCCATGAGCTAGTAGAGTGCTGGAAGATGACCAAACAAATATGGAAGTAGAAAATATTTACAAATTCCAAAGACAAGTTCAGTGAGACAGCATGATTTATTGAGAAAGCAGAGGATATTTATATCTGTGATTCTTTTTGTCTACGTGTATCATATTCTTATTTTCTGGTAGTGATTTTGTTTAATCTGGTTTATGAAATTAAACATATTAATAATAGTTTTCTGAGTGTTCTGTTCCCTGAACAACTTTGAGAAGTATTGTTGTGCTGCATGAAAACTACAGTCCTCTGCTTGGGACTGTTAGTTTATTCTAATTTGTTGAGAGGCTTCAAAATGTGATTAAGAGCACAAATTCTGAGGTCCAGCTATGAGATTTCCAGCTCTGCCACTTACTGACCATGTAATCTTGGGCCAGTTACTTAACCTATCTTGGCCAAAGGTTTCTCATCTGTAAATAAGAACAATAATTCCAACTGCATAGGTTTGTTTTGAAGATTAAATATGCTATAACTTGTCAATTACTTAAAAGAATGACTGACACAGAATAAAAACTTAGAGCTTTTATTATTGAGCACGGTTATGGACGAGGCTTTGGGTAAAATACTGCAATGTAAAAGAGTAATACTCTTCCCTCAAGGAGTGTAGTCTAGAACAGAGGTCTGCAAACTACAGTCCATAGGCCACATCTGGCCTTCCTTTTGTTTTTGTAAAGAAAGTTTTGTTGAAACACAGTAATTTTTATTCATTTACATATTTTCTGTGACTGTTATCATGCTTCAAGGGTAGAGTAGGTTAATTGTGGTGGGTCATCTGGCTCACAAAACCAAAAATATTTACTAACTGGTCGTTACAGAAAATGCTACTTGTCTAGTATGGAAGAGGCATATGAACTGATAACTTTTCATGCAGTGTGGTATACAGGCTTAGCTTAGTTCCTAACATATACTTATCAATTGTGTGCCCTGTGCCCGATTACAGTCTAAGTGAAGATACAGAATAAAACAGACAAGAAAATCTCAATCCATATGGAATTAGAAGCCTAATATGGAAACTCTCTAGACAATACATGAGAAAATGACTGAAGCATCACAAAGGTTAAGGTGGCACCCCGGTGCTTGGGGTATGACTACTTATAATTAGGCTCCACCAAAATCTGTTCAATCTGAATTCCTGTCTATAACCTCTGCTCAATAAAACCTATCCGTTTATTACCAACCTTAGTGTGTAATAGGCTGCTAACACAGTCTTGCCCGGAGTAAGTACTTAATAAAGATTCACTGAATGAGTAAAAGGAATATCATCTATTGTATTATTTGCCCTGGATGGACATTCCTCACTACTTTCCTTGATTCTACACATTCTTTAATGTCCAGGTGAGGGTTTTTTTTTTTTTTTAAATCCTTTAAGATGCCTCCCTTGACTATTGTTCCTGGATCTCCCCATTCTTGAAACTTGTATTGCTATTTTATCACAGAGAGATACAGTGTTGTGACTCAGTTGGTGAAAGCACCTAGACAGTAGAAAGAGGAGAGGCCAATCCAGAGGTCCAGGTGAGACTTGAGCTTTGTCTTATAGGAAGGGCAGGCTTAAGGTAGGTAGAGGTTTGCAAATAAGAGCTATGTAGGGCACTAAAGACTCACAGTGACCAAGACTGACAAAAATTCCAATCCTAATAATGAGAGGAAAAGCAATAAAATCAAGTGGAAAGGGAAATATGATAATAGTTGATACAGGATATATGTAAAGAGAGGCATGATAGAAAAGGGTGTTCATGGAAGAGAGAACAATGTATGCTAAGGCCCAGAGGTGAAATAAAATTTGGTACAATTGAGGAACTTGAAGCATTTCAACTGCCTGGAACAAAGCATTGAAGAAGGGCAATGGTGAGAAATTAGGCTGTATTGGACAACAAGGGAGAGCCTTGTAGGCTATAGAAATAAGAATGCATTAAGGACTTTAAGCAAAGGAATGATATGATTAGGTTTGTATCCTAGAGATATCATATTGTGTGCAATATGAACAGTAAAGTAGGATGAAGCATGATTATAGGAAGAATACCATATACCAGGTACTAAATTTATATTATCTCACTTAATATTCACAACTGCTCTGCAAATTAGAGATAATTATTTTTATTTTATTGATGAGGGGAATAAGATTTCAAGAGATAATGTAAACTATCCATAGTTACAAAGCTAAAAAATGTAGAAGAGCTGGAATTAAGTTTCTCAAGATGAATAGCTATGGCTTACCCCCAATGTCTCCTGCAGCATGGCATAGTGGGGAAAGGATGGGAAGGAGTTGGCCAGGTAAAGACAGAGGGAAGAGCATTCTAGGCTGAGACAACTACATTCGAAGAAACAGAAATATGAGAATTGATTGCACATCCATAGAACTTCATGCTTGACTGTGTCATTGTGTTTTATCAGAAGATATGACTAGAGAAATAATGTCGTAATGAAATAACCCAAGACCCAGTTAGCATTTGGATATTATCCAACAGCTGACCAGGAACTACAGAAACACCCCGAATCGCACCTCAGAAAATGACATGAACAGATTTCAATTACCTCTTGGTTCAAAGAGGTAATTGTAGAGGCAATGCAAAGATGTAAAGATGGGTGTAAGACCATAGCCAGGATGATCACTGTGATATTATTATAATGGACCAGGTTTAAAAAAATGGAGAGCTAAGCTAAGGTAGTAGCAGGAGAGATGAACAGGTGGGAAAGATTTCATGAAACCTAACTTACAAAGTGTAATGAATAAGTAAAGAGGTGAACCTCCTGGAACTGAAAGCACTTTGAGAAACTGGAAGGAAATAATGTTGTAAAGGCTAAGAAGGTTCAGCTCCTGGAAAACCTTGGAGACTACTGACTTCAAATTTGGAATTGGTTGTAGGGAAAAATGGAAGTTATTTTAGGTTTGAATTGGTTTTAGGTTGTAGGAACAGATTTTATAACCCTCAATGTACCCTTTCAGCCATGTAGTTCTGGGACTGTTAACACATAAACATAAAATCATGTGGTTGATAAGGACCTTAAAAATTCCATTCTTTTTTTTAGTCTCTATTTTCAACCTTCACTATTTACTTTATATATAAGCACATTAAAGATAGAGGCCTAGCCACAAATTCCTGAATGGGTCCAGTCTTTTTTTTTTTTTTTTAAATATTACGCTGCAGCACCTCACTCTTGTTGAAGTTTAGAATTAAATGAAGTTCTTGTTTTAATCTTAAGGACTGAGAAAAAGGTCATGCTAATGGAGGAGCCCATTAGAGGCAGTGACTTACTTTACCTCCTAGATTTGTTTTGCATATTTAATGGCTGATACAAAGTACATTGGGGAAGAAGTAAGCATAATTGGACTTGTACCCTGAGAGATAAGAAAAAGCATTTAATTGTTACATTGTTCCTTCCAAAAGGACACATTATAAGCTTTTTAAGGTTACCACCTGTGAGTGAGGACCACTCCAGAAAATTTATAATTATGAAGTTTCCTAAATCCACATATTTAATGACTGGTTTCCCAATAAGTGAAGCTCAGTCAAGCATTTTCAAAACATGGAGCAATAGTATTAATTCTTAACATTTTAAGTGCAGTAAGAAAAAGAGTGAATTTTAGTGTATATTACTTTAATGCCTATATATATTTCAGACAGATCTGCATGTTTATGCATTCTTTAAAATGAGCCACATATATTTTTGCGTATCTTTTATGTGGTCCTGGATACATAAACTAAAATAATCACAAATTCCTATAAATATTTTATATACATATATATCTATATATATTTATATCTGTATCTATATCTAGCTCTCTTTCAAAGCTGTACTCATACATATGAGGACTTAATGTAGTTAAATTTTAATGCTGGTCAGTATTTATAAAAGAGAAGAATAACAAATCAAACATTTTATTTCTGTTTATTCTCTGCTCTTAATAATTAGGTTCTACCCTGATTACAAACATATATCAAGTGTTTACTATTTAATTTACTCCTTATAAAGTACTATAAAATGATTGCCATTAGCCTAAATTTAAGCATGCATTCTCAATTGTGAAGTTCATATTTTTAACACAGTGTATCATGAGTTCATAAAAACTTCATGTCTCATCTTTAAGATGAAGACAGTTCTTCCCATATAGGGTGGTTGTAAAGGTAAGAGTAATGCTTTAAAAAATCTCTCAGCATGGTTTCTAGCATATTATGAGACATCCTAAATGCTATGGGGACTTGTAGTGTAAATAGAAACACTTCCGTTTTTTAAAGTGTCAGTCATTCCCTGTCAGCCTATGCAAGTTTCAATGCAGATGTGCTTCTGGCAAAATTAAACCGAGCAGCAAGCCATATTCATTGCTTAGCTGTCCCTTAGGCTTTCCCTGCCCTAATGGAAATGGAGAGTTCATTTTACCTGGTAGAGTCTACTTTAAATACTCTCTGGAACAAAGCAAGGTAAAAATAGATTTAAAGTAAATAATCAAATATGTAAAGAAGCATTGTCTCATGGTTACCAACTCCATTGTTTCTTTCAGTAATATGCAGTTTAGATTTTTTTCCCAACCAAATTCTCCTTGGAATTCATATTATATAGACCTAGCTTTGGGGTCATACGCGTACATTATACTCATAGATATCCACAGATAGGCATATAGGCTTTTGGAAGGGGGGGGTGTGTGTGTGTGCGTGCACCTGTGTGTGTGTGCGTGCATGTCTGTATGCTTATTACTATATGCAAGGGAACAAGAGAAAAGAAGCAAGAACGAAGAAACTGACTGATTGTACACAAGAAGGAAGATGTCTGTTTTGTTCAACCTATATAATCAATACCTAGTATAGTGTCTGGAACAAACAGCATTTTTAGGAGCTCAATAAATCGTTGTTAATGAATGCATATAGATTTATAGGTATTTAAAATGTAGCTGCATATGTGCATAAATGTATTAAAATAGCCCTCTACTTTCAGGAAGTCTATTTGTCATTCAGAATTTTTGTCACTGTATAAGTTAGGAGGAATAGATCTGTGTTATATCTATTTTCAAAAGATCCTTATTTTACTTTTCTAGTAATGAGACTGAAATAGCCATATTTTCTCTGACTACGGCTTGGAATTAGATAACACCCACAGACAGCAAAAGATTTTTTTTTATTAATCTTCTCATAATTAGGAGTTGTTAGAACATTGAAAAAGCAGTATGAAATCTACCAGAAATCAGGCATATTCTTAGCACAGTGCAGATGCTCCAAACTTGAAAAATGTACAAGTATGAGTGACAGTTAAGCAGGTTGTACTCTAATTTGAGATTCAACTAAGTGTAAATAATTAGACTATATTAGTTGGAAGTAGTTACTGAAATGTTTTTCAGTAGGACCCTCCTAAACATCGTCTTTTCAATAACAACAGAAATAATAATAATCACAGTAACTATCAAATATGTACTATAAAGCAGGTGTCTGCTAGGAATTTCGCATACTCTGTCTCATTTAAATTGTACAGCAATCCTACGAAGTGGCTTTATTTTTCTTATTTTACACATGGAAACATTGAGGCTAGAGAAATGATATAACTTTTTAAGGCCATGGTACTTATGCATGGTGGATCACAAGTCAATCAGACATTCAGGGAATAAATACATATTTTGTACCTGTCAAGATCCAGGTTAGGTTTATATTGGTAGGCAAAACAGAAATTGTTTCTAGTATCTTGAACTTTACAGATTTAAAACTAGGTGTTTCTGACTTTGAAGCCCTGGAACTATATTATTCTATTATAAAATATGCTATTCTTGAGGGAAAATCCATGCAGTTGCATAAACTGGGCATTTAGACTACAAAATTTCATATTTTCATTGGAAAACAGAGCATTTGAGATTAGCAAATTGAAGAATCCCTGCTTTCGGATGACTCACTCCAGCCCTGCCCTTGCTTTGTTTGGTCATGTCTTCTGCCTGCCACACTTTTCTACAGGTCTGCCATTGGGGCTTATCTCTGGATATGCACAGTAGGTTGAAGAAAAGCAGACAGACAGCAAATTGCTTTCAAAAAAGAAAAAGCAGCCAGAGAGAAGGTTATAGTCTGAATCTAAACTCAAGAGTAGCTTACAATGTAACAGAGAGAGAAAAAGGAAAATGGAAACAGAACAGAACAGAAGTTAGTCTGCTATGGGAAGGCCTTCCAGCAGCGTGGGAGAAGTATTTGCCATGGCAACTATTGCATCATCCTGCAGGGGTGGCAGGAATGCCTCAAGGGGAAAAGAGGACACCTCTTAAAATCCCATCTCCTGTTTACTAAAGCTGGAAATTCCATCAGAAAAACGCTGATACAAAAGGTAGAATACTTCTCTCCTTCTAACCTGACAACTGATTTTATGATCAGAGAGGAAGTTAGTTACCTAACGGCCCAGTTCACTTCTCTTTGTTACCTAGCATTGCTCTAGTACAAGTTATTTAATATCGGTTTGCCTGTTAATCCCATTGTCTAATGAATAAATTGCCTAAAATCAGAGTTTATTGTTCAAGGAATGGAATTTATTGTTCAAGCAAGGACACTTTTGAGAGTAAAAGTGAATACTATTAATTACACTGGGAGAATGGACAAAACTCAGAACTAACTCTGGTAAACTGAGACAAATGCTTAATTTAAAATATATCTCCACTTCCTGCAAATATTTGTGGAGGTAAATGAAGACCACTCAAATGTGAATAAGCAGAGGCTGTTTATTCAGAAATTTCTATATAGCAAAGGAGTCAGCCACCATCACTTGGATTTGACACAGACTCAGAAGTGGGTAAGGGAGTAGGAAAGCATCATAGCAAGGGGTGTGGTGGGGGAAGGCTTCTAGTCTGTTCTGATTGGAGGTTGTTGGCATGGAGGAATTTGGAGGCAGCCTAACTATAAATGGGACAGCCTATGTGATTAGTTAGCAGATAATATTTGTTTTTCTCTGGTTCTATGTTGGTACGATGGGCAAAAATTAGGGAAGCTGGGAGTCATTGACAAAGTCATCACCATTTTGAGCCAGTTGCTGCAGAGACAAAGATCTGTTGGGAAGATCTACTGGGAAGAGGCAGTGGAGCAAGATGTCCAAATAGAGTTGTCCAGTGATTGCCCCCTACCCCTGCCAGCAGGAACAACACATTGACCAACTATTCACACAAGAATGCACCCTCATAAGAATCAAAAATCAGGTGACTAATTATAGTATCTGGTTTTAAAATCATATCAAGGAAAGAGGCACTAAAGAGGAAAGCAGACATCTTGAAATGCCAACATCATCCCTCGCCCATCCCCTGGCAGTGGCAGCGGCCAGCCACATGATGCCTAGAGAGAATCTGTGTGCTTGGGAGACAGAGCAAAGTGATAGCTGGACTTGGCATTGGAAATCAGTGCTGTCCTGTAACAGTGGAAAGCAACACAGGGCAAAAATTGGCTGGCACACCTGGAAGGAGCATTTAGACCAGCCCTATCCAGAGGGGAATCATTCATCCCAGAAACTAGAACCAGTTCTGGCTAGTACCACCATGACATGTTAAAGGGCTCTGGGGCTCTAGGCCACAATAACTGAAATTTCTGGGTAAGTCCTGGTGCAAAGCTGGGCTTGGAGCCAGTGGATGTGGGATGCACATAACCTGGTAATACACCAGCTAGGGTGGCCAAGGAAGCACTTGTGTTTCCTTTTTCTCATCCTTTCCTTTTTCTCTTCCTTCTGTTTGAGGAGAAAAGAAGGGAGAGTAAAAAGAACTTTGTCTTGTAACTTGGATATAGCTCCACCACAGTATAATAGGGCACTAGGCAGAAGCCCCCATTTCAGGCTCTAGTTCCTGGATGACATTTCTGGATGTATCCTAGGCCATAAGGGAACCTGCTGCCTTGAAGGGAATAAATCAGTCCTGGCAGAATTCATCACCTGTGAACTAATGGGCCCTTGAGTCTTGAATAAGCATCAGTTGTTGCCAGATGTGTCATGGGTCTTAGGTGAGACTCATTGCTGTGCTGGCTTCAGGTGTGACTCAGCACATTCCCAGCTGTGGTGACCATGGAGAAGGATTCCTTCTGTTTGATAAAAGGAAAGGGAAAAATAAAGGGAACTTTGCCTTGCAGCTTGGGCACCAGCTTGGCCACAGTGAAGTAGAGCACTAAGTGGGTCTCTGGGGTTTTTGATTCTAGACTTTGGTTCCTACATGAAATGTTCGGGCCCATCCTGGGCCAAATGGAGCATAGCCCTTAAGGGAGAGGCACAGGCCTGTCAGCATTCACCACAAACTGACTAAAGAGTCCTCAGACCTTGAGTGAACATTGGAAGTATCCAGACAGTACTTTCCATGGGCCTGAATAAGACACTCACACTCAGAGGAAGAAGCTCCTTCTGCTTGAGGAGAGGAGGTAAGAGTGAGAAAGGTTTTGTTTTGTGGCTTAGGTATCAGCTCAGCTGCAGTTGCATAGAGTACCAAGTGGCTTCTTAAACTTCCCAAATCCAGATCCTGGATCCCAGATGCCATTTTTGGACCTAGTCTGGGCTGGGAGGCTGGAGGAAACTTGCTGCTCTAAAGGGAAGGCCATAAGCCTGACTGGATTTGCTGTCTGTAGGAGGTTAAGCAGTTGGGCCTTGAAGGAACATCAGTGGTAACCAGTCAGTGGTTGCCATGGGTCTTGGTGGAGACCCTGTGCCATGCTGGCTTCAGGTCTGACTCAGCACAGTCCCAGTGGTGGCAGCCAGAGGGTTATGTCATCCCTTCCTAGCTCCAAGCAGCTCAGCACAGAGAGAGAGTGTTTGTTTGTTTGGGGGAAAGTAAGCAAAGAGGACAGGAGTTTCTACTTCGTAATCTCAGGAATTCTTCTGGATCCTACTCAAGAACACCAAGGTGGTACCTCTGCAGGTCTGCAGGAGTCAAGCATTCTTGGGCTTGGGGTGTCTTCTAATGCAGATACAGCTGCAGTGACCAAATACTTAGATCACTTGGAATACCTGGATTGGAAATCCTTCCCAAGAAGGATGTATACTAGTAAGCCCAGACTGTAAAGACTATAATAAATACCTAACTCTTCAACGTCCAGACATTGACCAATATCCACAAGCATTAAGACCATCTAGGAAAACATGACCTCATGAAATGAACTAAATAAGGCACCAGAGACTAGTCCCACAGTGACAGAGATATGTGACCTTTCAGACAAAGAATTCAAAACAGCTGTTTTGAGGAAGCTCAATGAAACACAAGAGAACTCAAAAGTAATTCAGAATCCTATCAGATAAATTTAACAAGGCTGGATATGGTGTCTCATGCCTGTAATCCCAGCACTTTAGGAAGCTGAGGTGGGTGGATCACAAGGTCAGGAGATCGAGCCCATCCTGGCTAACATGGTGAAACCCCGTCTCTACTAAAAATACAAAAAATTAGCCAGG
>CAUYLG010052854.1:0-35459 GCA_963573385.1 Cacajao melanocephalus | reverse complement strand
CGCTGGACACACATCATGTCCAACAGTAGCAGTAGAATGTAAATTTCAAGTAATAAGACCAAACCAGTGAATCCAAGGCCTAGGAGTATTATATCTTTGAGTCCTGAGGATGCTGTATTTAAAAAGAGAGGAAGAAAAAATAAAAAAAAAAAAAAAAAAAAAAAAAAACCAACAGACAATTCAACATGTCAGAGTCAACCAAAATTCTAAGACTGCAATGAGGAAAGGAGATGAACAAAACAGGCCAATAGAATCATTAGCAATTTTGTTATCATGGCAATACATATTACTATTATCATGGCCATCTTAGTGTGTAGCCATCAACTGGGTGTTTGTACGGAAGAAATACAATAGGTCAAATATCACCACAGGCACCCCTTTAGGCTAGCTGTGTTTCTCTGGCTTTGCCCCATCACTGTTTCTGGCCCTGTAGGAATCTTCTTCACTGGCTTACATTGCTGTTTGTCAGGAACTGACCCCATTTCAGGAGAGTAGATCGTATTATTGGAGTCAAAGCTGTATGCAAAGCCATGACATCTCTGCTCTATTATGAAGTTATTCATTACTATTTCACATTCATCTCTGTCAACCTGTCTACAGTCACTTTCAGAAGCCATGCCTCTAGCATTTTCAAGTAGCAAGCTGGCCAGGACTATTAACCCCATTCTGTAGATATTTAAATAAAAGCCCCGATGTGGTTAAATTGATCTTCATGTGGTCTTTTTTGGGTCAAGCAGCTGTTCTCCAATTTCATTTCTTAAGTCAGAGGGAGGTTAGGATAAGGTTATCTAAAAATGGACTGTTTTTATATAGCAATTTCCTTAAGTAGATACCTGAGTTATAACAGATATCGGCCTCAATATGTCATCTATTTATTTACTTACTTTTTGGTTTAAAATGGGTCTACTACTGTACTGAAAACCAAGTTTTGTGATTTTTTTATTTTGAGACAGAGTCGCACTTTGTGGTCCAGGCTGGAGTACAGTGGTGCGATCTCAGCTCACTGCAACCTCTGCCCCCCAGGTTCAAGCAATTTTCCTGTCTGAGCCTCCCAAGTAGCTGGGATTACAGCTGCACACCACCATGCCTGGCTGATTTTTGCATTTTTAGTAGAGATGTGGTTTTGCTATGTTGGCCAGGCTGGTCTTGAACTCTTGGCCTCAAGCAATCCAACCACCTCAGCCTCCCAAAGCGCTGGGATTACAAGTGTGAGCCACCGTACCCAGCCTTGTGATCCTTGATAGTGAATACATGATGGGTCTTCCAATTCAAAAGTAATACAGATAATCTGTAATTGAAAGGTTTTGCAGGGTATCTGTATCACAAGGATTGGGAGTTCAAGAGCAGCCTGGCCAAGATGGTGAAACTCTGACTCTACTAAAAATGCAAAAATTAGCCGGGCATGGTAGTGATGCCTGTAATCCCAGCTACTCGGAAGGCTGAGGCAGAAAATTGCTTGGACCCAGGAGGCACAGGCGCCGAGATGGTGTCATTGCACTTCAGCCTGGGTGACACAGCGAGACTCTGTCACCAAAAAAAAAAAAAAAAAAAATGAAAGAAGGAAAAAGAAAGGCTTTTCTTTTCCATTTCCTACCTGAGATAGAATAAAATACCTACAGGTTTCCATAATCTGCAGTTTCTCCAGAACTAACTGTACTACGAATAAGAAAGGTACCTTTCTTTTCAAGAATCCCTGGAAGACTGCCTTTCAATAATGGGTATTTTTTGTTTGGCTCTACCATGAAAACTATAACTCTCAGCTTTGCTTTTTGTCCATAAATTTATATTTTTCCAGATACACTACAGTTAAGCCTAGAAATGTTAAAGACATTTCTACCTTAAAAGAATTAAACCATTGGCTGTTAGCTTCAAGTTTATAAGTCCCTCTTGGAATTGATGGTGACATTTTTTTCCTCTGGAAACATAGGTGATTTTCACCCCAGTACTTCATTGGACTTCAGTGGTTTATAAATCAAGCAAAACACACACACACACACACACATAAACACACACACATACACACACACAAATCATACACGCTCACTCCAACCTCCTAGGATACCAGTCACACAGTGGTCTTCATCGAGAGATCGTATGTACGATGATGACCAGGGGACTTATTAAAGCATGGTTACCATTTATTAGAGCGATATACGGAAAAAGAAAGAAACAAAAGGTTAGCTACCATCCCAGCAGCCAGCCAACAGAAATACACAGGACTACTCCTGTAGTCCTTGTGCAGATATTATATTTAAATGATAGGGCCAAAAGACCACATGACCTAGTATAGCATTCTTCCAGCACTCTTGGATCTGAAATACATTTTACTTAAAAGACCTTTCCGGCTGCTGTAAGGAGGCTGCTTAACAGAAATTGCAATTCGTATTCCTGAAAATCTGTCTAACATTCTTTGGAATAGTAAAGGCGTACATCTGAATCATATGAAAAAGGAATTTTACCAAAAAGTCCTTCTGGCCCTATGAGTTCAGAGATATCTTCTTCATGTCCCATGAATGCTGCCTTCATTTCATGAGTTGCAAATAGCCACAAGGACTACTGGGCCAACTTCTTTGCTTATGTTTTAGAAAATGTGCTTCACAATCTATACCAAACCTAGGATAGGCAAAACTATTAATCCTACATAGTGACAAAGCAGACAGGGAAAATCAATTACTAAATAAAACCTTTATTAATGCAAACATGAGCATTCCCACAGACGTAAATTATTAGCTCTTGGAAGATTTTTGTATTTACATTTTTACTCAGGCTGCCATATTTAACAGTATTTAAAGTTCGATAGTCTCAAAAGCTTTGTTCTACGTCTAGTAACAGTTGATCAAATATCAATATCCTATGGGCAGAATAAGTTCCCCCCTATCTTCCCATAGAATTGAGCAAATATCTACGTTATAAAGTACTTATTATTAAGTACTGAAAAGAGTTCAGTGGTATATACCTGTCTTCTACACCAACTGCAAGTACCTTGAGAACAAAGATAATGTCTCTGCATGATGCACATTTGATATTTTGTGAATTAATGAATGAATTCATCTTTGTATCCCGAACACCTAATACTATATCTGGCACATAGGTATTCAGTAAAGGCACACTACCTACATGTTGCACAAACCCTTATCAGCGGGTTCTGAGCTTTGAGAGGTTTAGCCCACCATCGCCAAAAATTGTCATGGGTTTGCTTTTTTCATCAATGGGTCTTCACTCTGCTATGGTGACCTATTTGCAATACGGCTCCCTACTATTAGGGATTAAAGTCTGGCTGCTCGATTGCGAGTTCCCTGAAGATACAACTGAGTCGTTTCATATTTTTTATTTTTTCCATACTGTGATTTAAAAGGTATTTATTTCATTGCCTTCTTCAGCACGTATAAAGTATATGACATCATGTATATGGCTCAGTATGGTTTGTTGCACACATCATAGTAAAGATAACTGCGACACAGGGAAACTGGACCCAAGGTGCAAGGTCTGAGAGTAGGATGCTCTCATGGCCTCTGCCAACTAGCCACAGCCTTTCATCTGCATCTCTCTCTGCCTTGTGTTCCTATTGTTAGTTCTTGACTGGCAATTTTTATTTCCTCTTCCCATATTTATATCAAATTCTGTTTCCTCTTCAGACATAAAATCTTGAAGGTGTAATGTATCTTGCCTACTCCTAAGTCTTTGAGGCTAGTTGCTACGATATCTTCCTACCTACACAAAGAGATGGAGATTTGCCATTAGGTGTATTTTCATTTTACTTTTACCTGCATACCTCTAGTACTGGGGCCTAGAGAAAATGAACTCTAGCATTACAATATAAAATGTGAGTCGAATAGCTCAATATAATCTTACTTGGTCTCTGAGATCTCAATTAAATGAATAGTAGTGTGTAAGGAGATAATATACATACACACGCACATATGCATGCACAACCACTTCATGAACTCTGCAGCAGGCACTGTGTCCAATCCCAGAAAAAGAGACGGCGCTGTGCTGCTTAAATGAAAAGGAAGAAAAAAGGCAAGAGGAGGGAAAAAAAGTATAATCATCTAAACTTTTAAAGACAGCAATTGAAGCAAATTGCCATATCTGCTTTTAGAAATGAAAGGGGAAGAAAAATGCTCATTTCTTTTGAAGTAAAATTGCATAGGTCAATGGCTATGACAATCCTCTCAATAACCGCTAACAAAAGACCAGTTCGGGTGGTTAGGGAAGCCGCTCAATAGCAGGTATTCATTGAATCTTGGAATAATTTTGCTTACCACAAGCTGTGAGAGAGAACCAAGCACCATATAGAACACAGTCTGCGAGGTAACACATCAGCAGCCGAGGTGGAAAAATAAAACCCACAACCAAGTATTTCTTGAGCTTTATTGCATGATTATTTACTCAAAGGCAGGGAGCTGAATTTGGAGCCCATTTGAGGCACACGAACAGGAATACACACACACGAGATCGCATGTGAGTGTACATCTATGGTTTGCGCCAGGGGAATCCTTATGTGTTATTTAAGATACTTTATTTCAGAGGAGAGAGTGGTAGTTTTCTGAACTACAACTTCTGGAAACTAGGTTCACTTATTCAAGAATTTGCTGTAACACCTACAGGGAACAGGGAGCCCAGTAACTACCTATATCCCCCCATTTTGGTCCTAGACCAAAACGTATCATGAAACAAGCCATCACACCAGCTAGAAACGACTAGTTACAAAAATATTGTCCACAGTATAACTGACATAAATAATAGCGGAGGAAATGAGAAGTAACGATGAGTCATTTAGGGAAGGTCCTCGGAAAAGGCGTGGCTTAAGTAGGATGTGAGAGAAACTGTGACGTGTAACCTCAAAAAGTGGTTTTCTGTTGTTTTAAAATAACCGCACAATTTAACCAGGTTGACTAATGATTAATTTGAATTATGCATCTGACTATAGACAGCTTTATAGTGCACAAGAAGCCTATCTACCGGCCATGCCTACTTCTATCACTATCTGCAATACCTCATTTAATTTGTCCTGTATGGAAAAGATGGTATGGTCTCATTCCAGAAGAGGTAGAGGCGTAACCACTTTGGAAAATGGTGTGGTCGTTCCTTATGAAATTAAATATACAGCAGGATATAGTGGCTCATGCCTATAATATAGCACTTTGGAGAATCACTTGCGGGTTTGAGACCAGCCTGGGCAACATATTGAGATTCCATCTCTAGAAAAAAATTGAAAATAAAAATCAGGGGTTTGAGACCAGCCTGGGCAACATATTGAAATTCCATCTCTAGAAAAAAAATTGAAAATAAAAATAAACTGGGTATAGTGGCACATGCCTATAATCCTATTTACTTGGGAGACTTAGGCGGGAGTATATTTTGAGCCCAGGATTTTGAGGCTGCAGTGAGCTACAGAGAATTGTGTCACTGCATTCCAGCCTGAGAGACCATGTCTCCAAATATATACCCATAGAGAGAGTTACCATATGACTTGGGAATACAAGTCCTTGATATTTATCTAAGAGAAGTGAAAATATATGCCACACACAGATTTGCACACAAATGTTCAGAGTAGCTTTATTCTTAAAAGCCCCAAACTGTAAAAGATCCAAATGTTCATCAATGGATGAATGAAGAAACACATTGTGCTCTATTCCAACAATAAAAAACTACTCAGCACCAACAAAGAACAAACTATTAAGCCAAGCAACCATGTAGATACATCTCAAAACATTAATTTTAGATTATACATGAAAAGCCATATATATATATATATATATATATGAAGCATGACACAACTATATTCCATGTAATTTCATTTACAGAATGAAATTCTAGAAAAGCTTATCAGTAGCAACAGAAAGCAGATCAGCAGGTGCCAGGCACCTGGGTAGGGAAGGTTGACTATAAAGGGCAGGAGGAAACCTTTTGGTGTGATGGAAATGCTCTCCATCTTTATTGGGATTGTGGTCAGAGAGGGGAAAACATACATTTGTCAAAACTCAGGCCAGGCACAGTGGCTCATGCCTATAATCCCAGCACTGTGGGAGGCCAAGGTGAGTAAATCACCTGAGGCCAGGAGTTCAAGACCAGCCTGGCCAACAGGTGAAATCACGTCTCTACTAAAAGTACAAAAATTAGTTGGGTGTGGTGGCACACACCTGTAATCCCAGCTACTCAGGAGGCTGAGGCAGGAGAATTGCTTGAACCTGAAGGCAGAGGTTGCAGTGAGCTAAGATCATGTTACTGCACTCCAGCCTGGGTGACAGAGATTCTTATCTCAAAAAAAAGTAAAGGAAAAAAACAAGTAAAATAAAACAAAAATGTTTATCA
This sequence comes from Cacajao melanocephalus, assembly GCA_963573385.1. NCBI lineage: Eukaryota > Metazoa > Chordata > Mammalia > Primates > Pitheciidae > Cacajao > Cacajao melanocephalus. The sequence goes on along the minus strand of CAUYLG010052854.1, from coordinate 29,144 downwards.
AAACTCATCAAACTGTATACTTAAAATTGGTGTATTATTTATATGAATTATACCTCGATCAAAAATAAAAACAATGGATATCAATACTGAAAAACTCTGATACATTTATATATTTTCCTAATCTCGTCCTAATTTAGTTTTTGATTTAGGTGACTGATCCAGTACAACTTTAGATGCTACTAACATGATGTGTGATTTGTGCCAATCTAACTGAACATAAATGGCCACTTGAAGACCTGAAGAGCTTATCAGCCCATGGCATGTGACTGGAGCTTTTCTGGTGGAGTTCTGCTACCGGGTGCTAAAGAAAATGGGTGGACTTCTCAGGATTGCTAAAAGTCAAGGCAAGAAGATGCTCAGGCACCACTGTTGGGTAGAATCCACTTAGACACTTGGATCTCTGTCAACAGCACTGAATCCCATCTCACCTCATAATCCCTCTTGAATACCCACAGAAAGTACTACCTGTGAGCTGAAAATCAAAGGCATATTCACATGTTATCTATTTTTTGGCTCTACCATCTTCCTACTCTCCTTTTAACAGAGTGAAACTCTAGCCTTCATTTAAAGAAGGACTAGAAGTAAACTAGACAATGAGAAATACAGGACTTTTACTATCTCTTCTCTACTTGATTCTCCTGATTTTTTACACACATTCTCTCTCCTTCCTCCTTTCTTTCCATCTTGTCTTGCTGGCCTTTTTTCCTACATCTCTCTCCTCCATCTGTCCATCTTGTCTGCCTCATATTTGCTTCACAATTATTCTTCTGACTTTTGGTGCATTTCCTGACTTGCGCCTTTGTTACAATCTAAGTATTTTCTGGAGGATAATGCATATGTCATTGTTCCTCCTGTGGCTTTTTCCCTTTTTTTCAATTCAAATAACAGAGGAATGAATTTTTCTCAGAGAAAAGAAAGAAGATGAAAGGAGGAATTAGGTTGAGACGAGAGAGCGTGGAATGAGAGAGGAAGGTGTCAATTAAAAAAATGAACCCCACTGCATCCCCCTCTTGACAGGTGGGGTGAGTGGAGCTGACAGCCGTCGCATTAGCTGGCTTTGGTGGAACCCTCATGCCTTGTGGTTCCCCCAAGCTCAAAAAGAGTGATTCCAGGGCCAGCGGACACACTCACACATTTTTACTTGGTGTGCCAATGCCTCCCCTGCAGCTATTTCTAATAATGGTAATTATAATGATTTGAGGCTTAAGCAGGGCAATTCCGGCCCGAAGGCAGATTGTAATGAAGTAGTCAGGGTGAAGGGAGGGGAGAGGGGCTGCAGTGGGAAGAGGCTGGATGGGGCACTTTCAGGCCTTCAATAGCTTTGTCTAGTCGAGTGCAACCAGGATGGCCTCATCTTTTGGGCCCAGAGTTTTGTCTTGCAGGATATTTAGAAGCCAGTTTCTGCTGGAGATGGGGGATTGCTCACATCCACAGATAGGCCACACTGACTCCTGAGCAAACAAACTGCTTGCTCTGCGTGCCGGCAGCATTCACCCAGCCTGTGGCCTGTAGTGGCTGCTGCTCTCTTGGCTGTGGCTTGAATCACGTGCCTCTCGCTTTGTCCAGCCCCTCCCTGTTCCCTCACCATAGATAATACTGTCTTAAGAGCCTTGGCCACAATCCAATTACTGCTGATATACATCTTCTCTTGACTCCAAATGACTCTTTCTGCCATTGAAGGATACCCCGGAATGTTGAAAACTTGTCCTGATTGCAGAGTTAATGGTCATGTGGTCCTCGGCACTGACGGAATGGCCTTAGGGGGAGCCTTGATGGGTCTCTCTAGTCATCAGTGTTACCCCACCTCTCCGCTCTGCCCTTATTAAAGCCATTCGTTCTGAAAGCTAAATGAATATGTTTCATCTTCAAACGCTGGAAAACAATAGCAGGCAGCCAGTGATCTGTACAGAACAATGCTGGCTTAATCACTACTATTCTCTTTCCTTCTTTCTCTTTCTCTCTCAACTGCTCTTTTCAGCTTTGTTTCCACTATCATCAATGAGGCCTTTATACACAACTCCATGATTCTGTACTCATGGAGCATACTCATGGGTAGGCACATACCAATCTATACTTAACATTAAATTTGTGAGAGCGAAAATATTCATGTTTTATGCATGCATAATACATATAACTTAATCTCATATAGATGATGCATATCTATGGATATTTATTTTGGCCCTTTCTAAGCAGTTAATACATTCTTACACTGCCAGGTGTGGAATGGATACTTATATCTAAATAGTTCATTTTATAAAAGCAAGATTTTTTCAAATAATCGTGGTGATAAAAATATGAATACATTTATGTTATCAATGCAATACAGATGAGCAAAAACTATAGAGCACATACAGCTTATGCAATATAGTGTAAATAACTGCATAATACCTATCATCAAACAAATTAAGCATTTCCATTAAATTTTAGCTGGACATGTGTATTTCTGAAACTGCATTATAGACGCATTTGGAGTATTCTATGTTTCCCTTTTCTTCTTATCTACCCAGCTTGGAAAATAATAAGTGATAATATTATCTCTTTATTCCATACTTCTTTACTTCAGAGATATTCCCAAAGTATTAGCAGGAAGTTAGTATATGAATATTCCCTCTCCAGATCACAGTATCATCAGATAAAATTTCATCTTTCCATTCCTCCCCTCTTGCATGCTGTCCAGGCACTTAAGTAAATACAACCACAAGAGAAAAAAAAATGTTCAGTATATCAAACAATGATTTTTATTCATTGTAATGCTCTATTATTAATTTTATCATACTGTATATAATTTATCACCACAGATAATTTAATGCCATATTATCCTCAGGGCCTATCCTATGTGTGACATACAACAGGCACTCCATACATGTTTGTTAAGAAAACCATTTATATCCATTTCATACATGGGGGAAAGAGTACTCAATCCATAACTTTATGAGTTAGAACTTGGTGAGTAATGGGCAAGCACACTGACTGATGGCAATGGCATGCAAAACAAAAATCACTTTCAAGGAGAAATTCAAATTGTGAATTAATTATTCAGACAAGAAATAATAGGATGTAGCTGACTAATTTAGTATTGTAGTTTTTATATTTTCTGTATTTAAAAAATGCAAATGAGTTATTCACAGAAGTTGATTCGGGTTCACTGTAAACAAGAAATGCTTCCTTCAAACCATCACTGGGAATCTGAATGTTCAGTAATATACTGCTGACAACTAAATTCTAGAGAAAATGAGAAAGGAAATAACTCCAAAGTACACAGTAGTGGGATCTGATGTATTTGTAATGTACGTAAAGTGCACACCCACTGAAATCACATGCATTTGAATGTCCATTAAAATCACAATCAGCAAACATGTAATGAAAAACATAGAATGCACGTACAAAATGAATTCATACTTACACAACATAGCAATATACAGCAAGTAAATATGTGCATGTATACACTAAAGCACAACACTCCATTTGATAATTAGTCAACCAAAGAAAAACATCAGTAGAACATCTCTGCAGATTCAGCAAACACAGAAAAGTTCTGTTTGAAAAACACATAGTTTAATTGCATAAAAGTTGTTTTCTTTTAGTCGGTTAAGTTTAGTGTAAGATGTAAAATTACTTAATAAAATGTAAAAAATCTTACAATTAATTCAAATATAAAACTTAAACTTTTTGATTAAAAATTTGGATACCACTGCCATCAGTCAGTGTGCTTGCCCATTACTCACCAAGTTCTAACTCATAAAGTTATGGATTGAGTACTCTTTCCCCCATGTATGAAACAGGTATAAACGGTTTACTTAACAAACATGTATGGAGGGCCTGTTGTATGTCACACATAGGATAGGCCCTGAGGATAATATGGCATTAAATTATCAGTGGTGATGAATTATATCCACTTTTGATTAAAACTGGATATATGAAAAACTTAATTTCCATGTTTCCTTAGTCTCAAATTAAGGTTTCCTTTACACTTGAGCTTTATCATCTAGTCAGTACGAAGATAGCCTTACTTACGTGCAAACAGGTACGTCAGTAAACAGGTTTTAGTGTATAGAACAAAAACATACTACACGGTACGTCCAGTGTTCCTTTTATGCACCAACAATGTACTGTTTGAATTTTACTATCAAAAAAAGACCTTTTTGGACCTCTCTTTGAAACAGTCTAGTCCTAGAATTTTTGTGAATGGCATAACATCCTGTCTTATCCCCAGCAGATAAATCCTCCTATGTAAAAGTGAAAACGACACAGGAAATAAGGCCCTTGTGTTTTTTTGGTGGGTTCACAGAGATGCACAGGACCCAGGGTTCTATGCGCCATCAAGCAGGAGAGACCCATTGTGTTGATGATAGCACTACCTCTTTGTGGGATACAAAGGTCCAATGTCAAGAAGTTCGCAGTCTAGTGAGTGAGTCACAAACACCCTGAGAGTGATGGGATCCCTCAACAAGAATGTAGAATGAGATCCACGCAGAGCCAGCCTGAGGTCAGAACTCAACAGAAACAGAAACATCAATTATCTCAGAACCTAGTAAGAAAAGATGCCCAATAGTGGGGAATAAAAACACCCAGAGTTACAGAGGTCTCGGGAGTAGAGCTTCTGAGAAGTCATGAATTGTCAAATACTGCTAAGAAAGAGGCTCAATAAAATGAAGACTGAAAAACACACATTGCATTAAGCAACTGTGGAGTCCTGGTGACACTGGCTAGAAAAAATGTCAAAGATGGAGACAAACGAAGACCAAAGTGGGTTAAGGAAGTGTAGACTTCTTTGAGAATTCAAATGACATAAGAAAGAGAAAGACTGTGTATAGCTAAGAAAGATGGAATCCAGTCAAGGGAACGTTTCTGTAAGTCCTGTAGGTTCTCTTGGTTGGAAGAATTCTCTTCCAACCAAGAGAACCTACAGGGAAGGAAACATCAAACAGAATGACAGATAAAGACAGGAGGCTAGTATAAGGGTTACAGGTAGAAGAATCATCTTTATGCAGAAAAGAGAGACTCTTACTGAGAAAGCAGAAAAGGAAAAAAGTATACTAGGTTGGTGCAAAAGTAATTGCAGTCTCTGTCATTAAAAGTAATGGAAAGACCTCAATTACTTTTGCACCACCTTAAAAGACACATTTGAAGAAAATGTAGGGGGAGACTGAGAAAGTTCAAGATTAAAGGATTCTGTTTTCTCCACGAACTAGAAGGCAACATCATCTGCTGGAAGGAGATTGATTTCAGGAATTAAGGAAAGGAGAACATTGTTAATAGTCCTAGTTTCTCCAGAAAAAGTGAAAACATTAACTGGCAAAACTTAGAATCCAGATGAAGCTGGAGAACAGGTGTTTGAGGTGGCACTAATCCTCATATTTGTAGAATTAGGTACACGCAGTATGAGTAACCATCCCTTTATCCATTTTTTACTTCAAAAATAGACCATGTTTTTAAAAAAGAAGTTAATTTCTGCTCCAATTACCCATGGTGAATATCGCCCATACCTCAGCACCCATACGGAATGTTGGCTTCTTACCAGCTCACAAAGCTAACAGTGTAACACTAGAGGAAGAAGACAAGACTGGTTCCCACACTTGCTGGGAAAGGCTGGTGCTTTGTGCATCTCTGTGCAGGCTGTCCAGGCCCTCTTCCCAACAGTGTCCCTGTCCTTCTGGCTGCCCACTGTGTAGGAAAGTGCCTGGTAGTTGACGCACTATGAGGGCCTGAGCACTGACCCCTCTCACACCTTTGAACTCCTGTCCCACTGGTGATGCTGGAAGGTCAGGAAGCTTTGTGGCGGCAGGAGCCCACACGATACATAGAGACCTGCAGAGCTCACACAGGCCGCCGAGCCCGTGCTCACTTCTGTGGCAGACTTCATAAGGCTCCGCTCTTTGACTGGCGTTGAGTTTATGTGAAAGTAATTAACAGTAATTAATCCTTAATTACAGTAATTAGCCAAGTCGCAGTAAATTAAACCACATCTGGAGCAGATGAGGGCTTCCGAATGGGAGGCAAAGAGAGGCGACAATCGGGGAGATGCTGAATTCATCTGACAGCATCTGATTAAGTCTACCTGTTGCTGGCAGCCTCATTTGCATGTTGTTTTTGTTTGCATTTCCCAGTAACCCTTTCAACGGCATTCACAGTGTGGACCTCTTGGTCCCTGCTTAAATACCAGTTAGGCAGTCCTGCTGCCACAATATGAGGGAGTCCCTTCATATCCAGCAGGATGGTTGGGTTTGCCCGGGCTTTATTTATGTTTCCCCTCCCTCCCTCCTCACAAACAAAAATATAAATAGCAGGGACCTCATCAAGCGACAGGCTGAAATCAGAGGAGAAGCCAAGAGACGTTTTTTTTTTTTTTTTGGCTGATGAAAGGAGAAGATGATATGGGACATTAACATGTCTGATGGGGGTAGGGAAGCAGAGGGTAGGAAAATGGCAGAAGATGCTTGCAAAAATAGGTCAAGTGGGTCATCCTCTTATAGAGAAGTCCCTAGAGCCTACAGAGAGGGAACCCAGCATGCCAAAGACCTGTTGCCCATATGTCAGAAACACAGATACAAGCGTGCACATGTATGCACACACACACAAACACATAAACAGAGAAAGCAATGGCAAAAACACATTGGAGTCCTCTATTTTTCTGACCTTATTCTGATGGGCGCTACAGCTCTATGTATTATGTTTTTGCACATTAAATCACAAAACACATGCACATGAAAGAAAATGTAAACATGCAGTAAAATATAGTGATAAAAATAAAAACTACCCAAAATGCCAACGTCTAGAGATGGGTGATGGCAAATCTTAAAAAGAGAAAAAAAATGGCAAAATATTGCAAAAGAATAATTATTCTAGTTGCTTCTTTAGCACCAAGGAGACAGAGATGATTGAGTTCTTTTGACTTTGTGTTCTGCCTCTGCTCTGGTCTTGATTAAACTTATGCAAAACAGTACTTTTCTTGGGTTGTGAATCTTGGAGGTCGCCCTGCCAGATTGGTGAGATCCCAGTTTAGCTGTGCTACCTAAAGCAAGGCGAACAGAGAGAGCCATAGATAATACTTTTGCTTAGTAAAAAAGTAGGGTAGGGACTGGAGTGTTGAACCTTTTCAGAAGAATGAGAGGGGCCCGGGACAAAAAAGGGTAGAGGAGGGAATACTTCCCCGTAAAATCCTACACACCTAACTAATGTCATAAGGCTGAGGATGAGAAAGTAGCACTTAACAGTTTCACCCTCACCACACATGAAGTATTCCAAAGGTCCACATCTCCTACCGCTGAGGTGTGTGCTGGACAGGTCTGGACATCCATATGACTGGCTTCTGGGTACACAGCCACATTACCAGGCCACAGAGGACAAGGCATGAGCTTCAGGTAACTGATCTGCACCAGTCTATTGCAATCTCTTCCTCCAACAATGCCACCAACTCTGGGACTAACAGTTGATGGCTTATTCTTGGAATAGGGCAGAACTAACTGACAAGAAGTAGATTCACTAATTCCATGCTCTACCCAGCTGATCCACCTGCCACCCCTAACTTCCACTGCCTTCTGCTACCCTCACAGTGATTCATGGTGGCTTTCAGATGTCCTGAAGCCCTTCAGGGTTTACCTCAACAGTAAGTGGCTCTGCTGTTTGCCAGGGATATAACAGGGGCAGGTTTAGAAACTCTGTTTCTAAATATTTGAAGTGGGATAAAACGGTATCAACATCATCATATTACTGGGAAGATTAAATGAGGCAATGAATATACAATGCTCGCCACAGTGCCTGATGCATAGGAAATATTCAATAATGTTTACTTATTATGATATTAATTATTGTTATAATGATTTTTTTTTGCTTGTTATACTGAGAAGCAGTACAATGTACTAACCAAAAGCACAGACTTTTGAGTCAGACTGCCTGCCTAGGTTGATTAAATATGCCACTTATATGCTGTGTGACCTTCAGCAAGTTACCTAACCTCTCTAGGCCTCAGAAAGAGAGATAATTATTATACCTACCACATCTACTTCTTTCAAAAGATTAAATAAATTGCCTGAAACATGTTGAGACTAGAACCAAGCATATGCCTGTAGTAAATGCCAAATAAGTGCTTCCTATTAGTTATATATGTATATTTTATGTCTAGATTATGTATATATACATATTTATACAATATCTTTGAAACGTTGATATCCATATTAAAAGTATGTGTTGATTTGCATAAACACATTCTTAAATATTTTTGGATGATAAAAATAAGGAAAAAGAGGAAGAAAAAAGAGCAACACAAATATAAGCACATGGATAAATAGCAGAAGGTAATTCAGTAGGCAGAATCTGACCATTTCATAGTGAGTAGATCTATCAATAGGTTACCATTTAGAGAAAACTCACTTTTTATCAATAAAGAGGCTCAATTTGATGCAGGCAGTCTAAGATTAATTTCCTACTCACTGTAAGAACTCAGCCAGCCACATATTTTTATTTTTTACTTTTTTAAACCTCTGAGATTAGTTACAAAGTATTCTTGGATGCTGCCTTGAAAACTCTGCTTGAAAATGCTTGTCAACCACCTTTATTCAGACGTCCTGTAAAATGTACTGAAAAGAGACATGGCTATTGCAAGTTGAACAGAGAAGACTATAAACGCCTAACACAATGCTGAGGAGCCTACCAGCAGTAACCCTACAATTATCTTGTGGTTTCCTCGAAGTTATAATGAGCTGACCCACTTGGCGTATCAAATTCCTCCTGACTGGTTTTGTAGTTCTCACCCATGCAGAGACACAACTCTATGAAGAAAAATAACAGGCCATTTAAACTGAAATATGTTGCGGTGGGTGGGGAGAATATCAGGAAAGAGATGCATCCTGCAGTTAAAAATTACTCAACCAGTGTTATCAAGTTAAAAACCAGAGGCCCTGAATAAAAAAATATATATAATATATGCATTTTGGGGAAATAAATGCATATATTATATATATTCTTTGGCTGAGAGAGAGCTTCCCTCCTTCTGCTGAATGAAGTATGTTTAGTTAACATTAATACCCATATTTTCTGCATTTCTTCCAATTTCATTATTCTGGCCTTGTCTAAATCAAAATACATTATAATTCTGAATAATGGGCTATCTGCTGCCTGTGGGGAAATGTTATAATGATAATAAATAATTTCTGAAAATTATGAATTACTTCTGCCCTTTTGGAAAACAAGCAAATTATTGGTTTGCACGGGAAATGGGAGCACATTTGTGCAGAACCTTTCACACTTGTGGGTTTCTTGCTCACTTCTCCAAGAAGCAAGGCCTAAAATGGTTCACTTTACCAATCTCTCTCTCTCTGTTTTTTGTTTTTTTTTTTTTGATGACAAGGTCTCACTCTGTCACCCAGGCTGCAGTGTAGTGGTGCGATCATGGCTCACTGCAGCCTTGGCTTCCCAGGCTCAAGCAATCCTTCCACCTCAGCCTCCAGACTAGCTGGAACTACAGGCACACACCACCAAGCCTGGCTAATTTTTTAACTGTTTTGTAGAGACAGGGTCTACTATATGGCCCAGGCTGGTCTTAAACTCCCGGACTCAAGCAATTCTCCCACTTTGGCCTCCCAAAATGTTAAGATTACAAGCGTGAACCACCGCGCCCAGCCTGGCTCACCTCTCTTAACCATAAGCATGCCAAATGAAGAATGAATAGGAAGGAGCTATTTCTACTTTTTGGTCATTTGTTTTTTTTCTCACATCCACAGCAGATGATGAAAGGAGGACACAGATATAGATAAGTCACACTAAAACATCAATGAGGTTAAGAACCTCCCATTCAGACCAGAAATAGATAACTTTTCAGAAGTACCCCTTACAGGTTGGGAGAGGGGAGTACTGACTGCTAACCTGGAGGCGGGACAAAGACTTCTGGTGCGCAAGCAAAAAGAAGCCTTATAAACCATTTACCTGTATCCAAATTCCAGCACCCGACAATGGCAAAGAGCCTCATGGCAGATGTGGCAGAGGCTGCCACTTCCCATGACAAAGGGAGGTGGCCATGATTCACTTGTAGCGCATGGGGACGGTTGCCTTTTGCCCTAAATCAACTCAAGACCCCTTTCCACCATATGTGTGTGTTTATAACTCTAAATGCATCTCTAAGACTTAAAAATAAAAAGCCACTGTTACCTGGCAAGTGGATGAGCTACAGAGAAGACCTACCCCAAAGAACTATAGCACTCTGCTCCATATTACACAACTTTCTAAACTATGTGAGTTCTTACAAACTATTAAAATCCTGGTACAGGAATTACATTCCTGTGAATCATAATCTGATTTAGTTTTATTAATATGACACGGTGAATGGTAAATAAAACTACATAGGCACAATTCCTGTCTTCTAGAATCTTACAATCAAAAACAACAGAATTGTAGAGATTTTCTTAGATCATAAGGCAGATATTAAGGGCACACATTAAATTAATACATAAATTAAGTAAGTTAATTACTGAATTTCATTACATGTTCATAATGAGCATGCCAAGGGGTGAGTGCAATAACTCATTCAGGAGATGCTAAGGGGTCAAAATCTTCATCCCTAGTGGTGTGTAACTTAATAAAGACAAAGCTTGGTGTTGAGCTGTAGCAAAACCATAACACCATATTGCACTGCTTGAGCATCTGACCAAAATGAAGTGATCAAAAGTAGTGGCGGAGGGAACACAGAAAACCAAAGCAAAGACTTCTTCCTGCATTGTGGAAGCATAAGTGAATCCCTTGAGGAAAGACGGCACTAAGACAAAAGCTGGGCTCCAATTCTGCCTCTACTTGAAGGGACTCTGACAATGCCACTTCGCCTACATGTGCCTCTGGAACCGCGATGTTCCAGATGGGCGTCTAGATTCCCTAGGTGTGGTTGGAGAACTCTTTTTTGAAGAACTGTAAAATCGTTTCGCAGTGTGAAGTATGAAACTGCTTTTACTAGTAAAACATTATTTTGTCATTATAGGTTATAGAAAATACTTGTCTTCCAGAAAGACTTTCCAAAGACCATTTTATACTCCACAGACTTCTATTTTATACTCAATAGATGTCAAGCGTAGCGCTAATTCAATGTGGTAAGTGGCTATGCTTACAATTTTACAAAATTCCCTGATATGGCTTTAGCATGCATCTATTCTTATCCCAGATGTGACCAGGTTGTTTTAGTTAATTCACTGGTTCCAGCCCTATTTATGGCTGAGTGCCACATGACTGAGTAAACTGATCACATGGCAATCTTAGCTAATCACTGTTTGCATGACTAAAATAACTGGGCCAGCAGGGTCATTGTCCAGCTATTCAGGTGATGTACAAGTAGACTCAGGAATCATCATTCTCATCCTGTCCCATTTTCTCTACACTAAACCCATGGCAGGGAAAGACCACAATGTAATCAAATCAAATGATCCTGTTCCTGGAAGAGGCAACTCTGGGTTGACCAAAATGTTTGTATGCAAAAAGGAAATGCTCACAGGTAAACACTGGGCACAGACTCTGATCATTCCACTATAGTCATAATGATTTTTAATTTTGTTAAAAACAGATTAAGCTCTTAAGGTTAAAATGGTTATACAAGAAACCATGCAGTATAATACTTTTCCAGTAAGAAAACATCTAATTCACCCAGGGCAGTCAGAAACTTTTGATTGAACGCAGGTGAAGAAAATTTCAGAAGCCGTAATGTGGTTAAATTTCATTTCCAAATCCTGGGGTCATCGAAGACTTCATTTACCAACTGAAAAATAAGACAACCAATCCCCATCATGGTGCCAACCACTCTAGCTGTCTTGGCAAGTCACTTATTTATCCATCTTGGCTTTCTTGCTCAAAAATGATGGATAGCTACACCTCACAGTGAGGATTCAGTCATGTGAGCAAAGTGCCTTGAAGATAGGAAGCCAGACATATTACAGGAGCATAATTTTTGCCCTGAAATATATTTGGTATGGGTTGTATCAGATGTTCCTTATTTGTGCATTAGTCTGAGAATGTTAAACATGCAATGGTTTAAGGATTGCTAGGAGCAAAACAGAACTGTATTGTGTGTTTGTGGGTAGTCAGCCAGTTTGGCAAACCACCAGTGGCTGAAACCAGTGAGAAAGCAGAAAGGTGGTAGAGAAGTGAAGGCCATAAAAAAAGAAGCAAGTTAGGGGAAGCATGCAGACTGAGAGAGGAGTAGAGAGCTGAGGTGCAGAACACGGTTACATGGGAGGCCCTTGAATCCGAAGGAGGTATCTCACTGGTACAGCTTCCTCCTAGTGTTTCTCGTTAACTATGTGAACACACAGGCAGACAGATCAAGCCGCTATGTGAGGGACAAATAAACATACTGAAGACCTAAAAATGTGAAGTCAGCTGAGCCTTGATTCAATCCAAACCTTTGGGGGCTTATGCATCATTAGTCTGTACCACGGCCTCCAGTCATTTGTCCCTCTAGAACAAGAACTCTCAAAGGCCTGACAAAGAAGAATGGACAATCACAGATGCCGGTTTTGCCTTTTCAATCCCTGCAAGTCTACTGGATGCAGGAAGCGGGTGGGGGGTGTAAGCTGCCTGCTTAGAAGCTTAAACACTACAAAGGATTTTCTAATGAAAAGCTAACCCAGAGATTCCTCTGTTTCCTATGATACTACAGCATTCATCATTCAAAAACCAAAAAAGGGCCCACCGGTATAGGTATATCTTTAAAAAGACAATAAAGGGGTCCCCACAGTTGTCTGCAGAATACATTGTAAAACACCCTGCAAGTTATGTAAACAGTAGCAGTAATAAGCAGAATCCCTGCCTCTCACACCTAGAGAGGCAACAAAGATGAACACTGCATATTTGCCTGAAAGAGGAATACAAGAAAGGAGTGGTTTAGAAATTGCAGACCATTCCCCATTTGAATGGGGCACTTGGGTTGCCTTCCCCTCATTTTGTTGCTACTAGAATGGGCACTAAAAATATATTTTTCTGTTGCTATTGCAAAGGGCATCTGTAAGGAAAAATAAGATATTACACAAGACCCATATCATTACCATTGTCTAGACACAAGCTTGTCCAACTGTGGCCTATGGGCTGCATGTGGGACCCAGACCGGCTCTGAATGTGGCCCAACACAAACTTACAAACTTTCTTAAAACATTATAAGACTGTTTTACGATTTTTCTTTTCTTTCTTTCTTTTTTTTTTAACCTTATCAGCTATTGTTAGTGTATTTTATGTGTGGTACGAGACAATTCAACTTCTTCCAAGTCCAGGGAAGCCTGGCTAGAGGAAGTCATTTGTGTTTTCTGTTTGTATGTCTGCACGTATATGAGAGAGAGAAAGAGAGAAAGAGCACTTATGGGTGAGAAATCTACGGGCCTGGAAGCTCAGTAGAGTTCCTGAATGTTTGGATTTGACTTATGAGCTTTTGAACTGCAGAAGTAAAGGTTCCAATGGGACTTTCTGTGGGACCCCCATGCAACAAAGACCTGTAACCCAGTAACATATTTTCTGTTCAAACAACATTCTTCTGGGGCCAGAGAAGGGTAAATCAAAACCAATTAAAATGCTTTTGAACTTCTAAGAAAGTCATTCCAGGTTTTAGTTGAAAGAACTTTGTTTCTGGTAAGCATATATGTTCAGGTAGACCTACCGAGTGCATCTAACTGGTATGCAGATTTATACTATTTGGAGATAGAAGCTGAGTTCAGTAAACACTCCCCACACTTCAGCTTCTTCCAGGCTGTGGGCTCTGGCCCTTCTTCTCATCTGCACAGTTCAAATTAATTATACACTTTAATTTCATGAATTATTAATTTGATTCTGACTCGGCAGCTTATGATTATCCAGCGCTACAGACTATACAATTCCAGCTTCATTAAAACATCACCAGCTGCCTGAGAGACAGACATTAAATAGGGGAGAGCAATAATAAAATTAAGCTTCCGGCGCATAGCAACAGAGTCTTCCTCAGTCGCAGGCAGTGCAGGGCTCTGCTGCCTGGCTGGCCCAGGCAGAAAGGAAAATGTCCTTTTAGACAAGCCCACGCCCCTTCTCAGAATGTGTTTCTTGGCCTTCCACCATGCACACAACCTCAGATGGTCAGATGGCACGACTGAGGGTTTGTATATTCATCTGTCTATCTCTCCCTGCATCCCCTTTCATAAGCCCGCCACCCCTGCTCGTCCAACATTAATTCTTTGATGACTGCCAATGCTCCAAGCACATCCAGGCTGGCCACAACCCAGTGTCTGCGAGCCTGCCAGCTTCTGGTAAGGGTTCACAACTGCTGACAGCTTAGCAGGTAGAGTGGAGCAGAAGCCTCTAAAGAGCTAGCCCAAGAAACTTCTTTGCACTGAGCCTCTCTTCCCTCTGTTTGGCTTGTTGGTTTAAGAAGCAGCAGTCTGGTACCCAGAAAGGGACTGGGTTTTAGCAGCAGTGTCCAGTATGTCCAATACAGTTACTTCACTATTTGGGGAGTCATAGATGCATAATGCCTGATCTAGGGCCTGGTACATGATAGATGCTCAATCAGTACAGGTTCCCTTACACCATCCTTGCATTTATAAAACGGTGGCATTGAGCTCATAATCTTCAAAGCTCCTTTCCATGCTGATATCTGAACCTCTGTGTAGAAAGTTCACCATTTCTGCAAACCATATGACCCTGAGATCTATCTGATGACTCTCCCCCTGAAATTCCATGTTTACGGTTAACAGGGAGTATTAGAAAATCATATCTGTATAACTCAACAAGTTCACGGCTATCAGGTTTGGATGGATCCTCCCGGAAATCACCCTGGGCAGTTGGTCTTCAAAAAGAAGTCCTGGGTAGTGCTTCTGGATGCTTTGTGAAGGTCATACCCTTCTTTAAAGGGTTCAAGAAGTCACTGGTTGCTAAGGCATGGTCTTAGTTGGACCAGCATCATGAAAGTAAGTGACAAAGAAGGAAAATGACTAAAACAAAGAAGAGAATGAGGAACAGAATCCTGATGGTCAGTGGAAGAGGAAGGGAAGAGAGAGAAGAAGACAGAGAGAGATCCAAACATCTTTTTTTCTTCTGTTTTGTATACTAAAAGCCTAGTTAAGCATGCAGAATCTTCCGTGGATTCATATACTTCTTCAAATAAATAAAACCACAGCACTTTCTCCTAGTAACTTTGTGGCAAAACAATTTGTAGAAGGAAAGGTTGGAATTTAGACATTCCATTTAGCTACTTCAGAAATCTAAAGACCTCAAACCTTGTGGGATTTCAAATCGATGGAATTAATTAAGGAAGATGTCCAGCACTCTCCACTAAGTAATCAGCAGGTACAGGAGACCTGAAAGTCTGTAAAGAAAAATGGAACCGGATGACATTGAGGGAGGCAGTAGGGATTAAAAAATGAGGATCCGAATGGGAAAGGCGCCCACCCATTGATCGCAGCATAAGAGATTAAGGCTTCGGTGAGCAGCAAGAAGATTCTATAACAGAAAATGGTTACAGAGTATGAGCTTAGGCCCTGAAGATATCTATAATCAGTGACAGCCAGGCATAGACAGACAGGGGACCATTTGCCTAGGAGCCAGGACCTGAAGAGTCTGTCAGGGAGTAAGGTATAAAACGGGGTTTAAAAGTTGTTAGATAGTGTATCATTTTATATCATGTCATATTTATGGTCTGTTTCTTTCACTAAAATGGAAGCTCCATGAAGGTGAGAACTTTTGTGTGGGTTCTGTCCCCTGTTGGATCCCCAGTGCTTAGAATATAGTCTGTCACAAGAAGATACTCATTCATATTTTGTAAGGGGAATAGGTAACACGAACACATGAATGAAGCACTGTAAGTGAAATAGGCACTTCTGCTAATCCTTAAGCGTGATTCCCCATATCCCCGGACAAGGCAGAGTCAAGTCAAGAAAGGGGGAGCCACAGGCCAGCTGTCAATGAGACACTAAATAAAAGGTTCAGTATTCATGCCTGTGGAACATGGGTGAACCTTCTGGTAACTCGATTTTTCACACCAATGACAGCAAATGAGAAAGTGAGAGAAGCTAGATAAATGTTTTTGAAAGCATTACTGCAGTGGAAAATAACTGCACTCTCAGGACAGAGCACTGTAGCTCAAGGAATTCAATTGTTTTTGCTTTTAAGTCATTATCCTTCTTCCTCCATTCTCTTCCAGTCCTGTATAAGAAACACACAACACACTCACTACACTGCCACCCAATTTCACAGATGGAGTGTCACCGAGATTTGGAGCAATGCCCTAAAGAGAATTCCAGCCACACTGAGAATCAAGTAGAAAGCCTTAAGACCCCTATGGCTCCCAAGTCCATATGCAGTACTCAAATGCCTGCTCAAGGGCCCGAGGGGGAGAAGACCATTGAGTCCCCTGTTCCTCCATGCTCAGCTGACCTTTCTACCACAAAGCAAGACTAGAAAAAGCCCCCTGCATGATGATGCCAAGAAGCAAATTCCAGAAATGGGAGGAGACAGTTTCCCATGAACCCTAGAATGACAGACTCACAGGATTAGAAGAAACCTTTATAGACACCTATACTTGCCCTTGCTTGCTCAGCCATCTTCCCACTGGTTCAAGTAAACAGAACATGATGCCCACCGAAGACATCCTGACATGCTTCTGAAGAGAGAGGCTCCTTTTCCCTGCTCAAGAAGATGAACCTACAATTTGCTGCTATGAAGGCACAGTCACTATAAATACTACCTCAGGAAGGAAACTGCAGAAACCCTAAGTCAACCACAGTTCCAGTACAGAGGAAGTACCTCCCTTGGACAGAGGTCAGAAGGCTAAACAAGCAACGTTCCACTGGACATCTCTGTTCCCTTCATAGGCATCTCATCACCTCCCTGCCTGAATGCCACTGCTATTCATACTGAATAAGACATTAGCTAGGCCTGGAGGCAGGGTACTCAAGGTCTGACGATAATACTTCTTCACTTGGGCCCCCAGTTTGGTCACTGGCAGAAGGTATCCTTGAGGGGCTTCTGTTTATATCAGCAGATGTTAGCCTGAGAAGGAGCAGCTTTTGTTTCCACGACTTCTCCCAAATGAAGTCAGAAGCCTCCAGGGTTCTCAGATACAATAGAGGGTTCTAGGGGCACTGTTTCCTTTGTGGCCAGAACTATAATGTGGAGAGGGAAACGCTTTCATTGCACAGTATGAAATGTCAGTCCTATTTCCAAGAATCTCTCAAAGGGGTCACATGTTCACATCAGGATCCTTGGCACTACAGGTAACTTCATATACAGTAAAAGGTCCAGTAGGATCTGCCATCTAGGAGCTTAGAATTCAGACAGGGTGAAGTTTCCCATGTGCCCCAGATATCCACAAAACTGCCTGTGGTCATTAAACCCACAGGACTGTAAAAAATAAAATAAAATAAATATGCAGAACAATGAAGGAAGGATTTTCTAAAACAAAAAACACAATCTTTCATTGTTTCCCCTGTCTTTACAATAAAAACACAGTGTTGGACCTGTCTGGACAGGGGGACTTTCCAGTTTCCATGTGAGGCTGGACATTTTGCATTCAATACAAATTAGTTCCTCAAAATCAGAATCAATTGTCATAAAATGTAGGGAAGTATTTTCCCATGGGGCAAGCATTTGTGGTAAAACTGGAAATGTTCAACTTGATTATAATGCTTCACGAAAAGGTCAGCATGGGATTTCAGAGCTTTACCTTGAGGATGTTAACTCTGTTTGCAGGCAGGGTGAAATGGGGAGAGTCAGTTTGCCCAGGCTTGCCATGTCCACATCGCTCTGATCACCTGTCACAGGGCCAGCAGCAGACTGTGTGCCTCAGAAAACAAATGAATGCATGCATACACATGCACATATGCACACTTCTGACACACACATACCCCACGTGCTTTCCAGAGCCCAGACACCTCCAAATTCGATGACAGGAAGAGTGTACCACTGTGGGTATATTCATTGGATAAGACAAAAACATTACTAATAGTAATCTAAAACAATAGGTCTCAATTCACTGGGACATGGCATAGAATCACCAGGAGAGCTTTCCAAAATACACAAGCCTGTGCCTCCCCATATCCAGAAATTCTGATTCAGGGTATGCACAAATATTAAAAAGGTCCCCAGGTAATTATAATATGCCATATACCTACTCCTTGATTTCCTGTAGAGATGATATTTACAATGCCAATTAACAGTCTAAAGATTTCAAATACTCAGGCCAAGTAAAAATGGCTACCACTTCCTGATGTGCAGGTTCTGGTTGTATATTTGTCATAGAACTTCATTACATTTAGAATCATGGCTCACCTTCCACATTTGACTCTACACATCAGACCATGTGCTTCCTAACCCTCCCTCTAACAGGACGAAACACAGACGGAAGAATTTCTCCTCACCCTACCCCAGATTTAAACCTGAATGAGAGTGATAGAAAAATGGCTCATCATTGAGTTGCTTGCTCCTGGGACACCACCCTAACCATTTGTTCCCTCTCACAGACTGGCATTTCTGTGTAGGTCTCCTTTGCAGTTCCTGGTAGCCCCTAGCTTGTTCAGTTTATCAGATCTGACGGGGTCATTGCCTGTGAGCCAGGCTGAGTAGAATTCTGAAAGACTTTTGTTTTTTTTAATCAACCAAAAGTTGTCATTTGGCCGGATCCTGAGGGTGAGCCCCTCCTTATTCAGTAAAGCTGAGTGTGATTCAACTTGGAGGAGGGGGATTTACTATGAAAACTAGAAAAACAGGACTATCATCTCAGTTTTAAAAGACCAAAATTATGCCTTACTTGCACGTCACAACAGTTTTACATTTTGAGATCTAAAATTCTGAAACAGACCTATTTTTCAAAACTAATTCCTGCCACAAAGATAAGAGTGTTTCAGTATCACCACCATCTTCACATAAAGTCAAAGAGTCAAAAGCATTCTGAGTCTCTGGCAACCATCAGTCAGGCAATCTCTGTCATTAGCTCTGATTTTACGAAAGTGGTAGAGGTGGGCTGGGCTCATCCTCAGAGCCTAGGCAATTCAGAGTTTGGCTGCCTGTGTGCTCCTGTGTCATTGCAACATGAAATCACTGTGATAACAAGAAGCACAGTGCTTCTGTAGAACCCTTTCAAACACTGCATTTGTCACCCAAATCTTAAATTCTCCTGGTTGTCAAGTATTCCTCATGGACCTACATGTACCAGAGTTAGTCCTACAGGAACAGTGCCCATAGTGAAGGTCACCCCACCCTGACCACTCAGAGTTATGTCCTCAAAGTTCCTAAGTGTGATCCAACTAAAAGTTTCAACTGGCAGAAGATTTTCACCCCAGGCATGGCTATCTTTGTGGAGGTTGGGTATGACAAATTCTTTTGCCGAAAACAACCTGGATTCTCCAAAATTACCTTGAATACGCTGCAATGCCAACAATGCAAGTTTTTATTACACATTAATGTATATGGCAAATTTAGAGTTAAAAAATGACGTAAAATATGCCATATAAGCGCTAAGTCTGCATGGAAACACAACTTTATCCATAGTTTAGGAATCAGGCTTGGATCTGATTTCCAACTCTGTGACTTAAAGCATGTGTCCCCTTGGGCAAGGTACTTAATTACTTTGAACCCCGGTTTCTGAATCTATACAGATGGGGATAATGTCATTTGCCCTGGTATTCTTTTTAAGGATTAAATAAAACAACAAATACAGCGTCTGAAATGGTACATGCTTAATAAAAGACCACTAGTATTTTAACAGTTATTATTATGTTTGTTATTATGGATTATCTTCTCATTGACGTTTTGCTAGGTACTACTTCTTAGTGAAGAACAAGACTGGAACAGGGAGCAGGCAATAATAATTCCACTTACTGCTCTGAAACCACAGTCTTCCCCCTTGAGGATGACTATTAACTTGTTTTTGAGCTCTACCTCTGATGCCTTTGGCCAAGGCACACCTGTTTCCAGGCAAGACTAGATGAAATAAATGCTTTGCTTCATTTCTCCATTGGAAATGGGGTCTTGGTTCATGTTGGGGGTGTGTCTGGAGTGTGTTTGTTGTAAGTTTCTGGAGCCACTACACACCTGCTCGAGAAGCTGAGATGCAGTACTTCCACCATCTCAGAGCTACAGAAGTCCCAGCTGCTGCTGGAAGTATTTTTGGCTGCATTATTTATTTGAACACCTGCCTGACAATCCTAGACAGAGCTCAGTCTGGGAGGGAAAGGGCCACCGGAACACCCAAGGATTCCATCCTACTATGGTTGCATTTGCTAATCCGTATCCATCCTGTGGCCAAGAAGAACCCTTCTCTTCCCAAAGAGTGGTTCTGATCACAACACACCACAGGCAAATAGAAGTCTCCAAAGAAACACCTCTGATGTCATACTCTTAAACAGAGGCTCTCATGAACCCAAGAACTTTAATGCCAATGCCAAATCAAACACAGAGCCTCTCTTCCTGGCAGCTATGAGCATATTAGTTACTCTCAGCTATCCTTCTGGTGGCGACACACTACTAACCAATATCGCTTCCTTTATTTTACCAGTACAAAAACTGAGATACAGAGAAAACTGCTATAAAAATGCTGTCCTCCTTCTGACCCTTCTGCATTTGTGTATTTGGTTTTTCTCAAATATAATGTCCAACCTTGTACCTTCTGCTGACTTCAATCCTACCCATTTTTCAGTTCATTGCCCCAATGCGTTTCTCTTACTATCAGTTCCCCACCACCACCACCACCCTGAAACTTAACTGCTCACTGTCTCCAAAACTGCATATTATCTGTATTCCAGTATTTAATGTTTTAATTATGTTCCGTGTTGAACTGTCTGGCACATAGAATGTGCTTAACAAATTGAAAGAATGCTTTTTAGGTCTTGTAAGAAAAATACTATGCATGTTTTTGGTTTTTTTTCTTTAATTTTTTTTTTCTTCTCTTTGTGTATTTGTGTGCGTGCATGTGTGTGTGCGTGTGTGCGTGTGTGCAGAGATGACATTTCATCATGTTGCCCAGTCTGGTCTCAAACCAGGCTCAAGTGAGCCTCCTGCCTCAGCCTCCCAAAGTGCTGGCATTACAGGCGTGAGCCACAGCACTCGGCTATTCACAGTTCCTAACACGGTACCAGAGACATATCAGGTACTGAGTAAAAGCCTGCAGACTGACTGAAAGCCTCTCTCAAGGCCGCACTGCCATCTGCCATCATTAGAATGTTTACAGATCAAAATTCTTGCTGCTGGCGCTTAAGTTTGGCTCACCAGGTCAGGCTTTCTCTGCTCATTCTGCCTTGGGCTAAATTGCCTAATTTTTCAATATGTAGGCTTCATATTCTTTTCAAGAGGGTAAGGATCTTATTATTTATTTAACTCACCAGAGTCTTAAGTGACTGTTTATGAAAGGTTCTGAGATCCCAGAAGGAACGATGCGACATTT
The DNA here is from genome assembly GCA_963573385.1 of Cacajao melanocephalus. Classification (NCBI taxonomy): domain Eukaryota; kingdom Metazoa; phylum Chordata; class Mammalia; order Primates; family Pitheciidae; genus Cacajao; species Cacajao melanocephalus. The sequence continues at coordinate 7,780 of CAUYLG010052854.1, read as the reverse complement.
AGTGCAGAGCACCACTGCCTTGCCTAGATCAGTGGGTGATGTGTACAGACATACACATAAAAACACTACTTGGCAGTCACCACACACATTGTTTTTGTATGATCTGAAAACATCTTGCTGGCATAACTCATAAGCAGAATGTCTTTATATTTAATGACCCAAATATGCCAGTCACGTGCTTCTGCAAAGCAAACTTAGATCCAATAAAACAGCAATTTTGTTAACCCCTCCTCATCACCTCCCCACCAAAATAATCTCTGCTTTAAATTCTGACCTCTGTGAATGGCTGCCTTCAGAAGCGTAAGTGGGCAACAGGCCTTTGTAGGCTGTCATCTCATAGCGTAGGTATGAGAGGAGGCGTGGAATACAAATAGTCCTGGCAGTGTGAATTATAGACCCAAAGACACAGATTTTTAAGAAATTAGTAGAATTTATGCTTTGAGAGGAGGACTATATCCTGGCTTAGATTTCTGAGTCAGAGAAACAGACTCAAATAATTCAATAAAATCATATATTTTAGAACAGTCATCTAGTCCAGTTATGGACTTTGAAGGCATGAGCCAGTCAAGCAAAAGTAGACCTTCAGCAATTACTTACCCATTTAACAACTATTTATCAAGAACCTATTATGATCTAGGTATTATTCTAGGCACTAGACTACAACAGGAAACAAGTTAGGTAAGGTCCCCCGGCATGATGCTGTCTCTTCCTTTCTTCAGGACAAATGACAAGAGGCAACAGCAACATGCTAGGGAGGGTTCTTGGGCAGCTAATAACACACCAACTCCTGCTACTAAGAACCTCTAAGTGAACTGACCCTCGAGATCACCAGGCCTTCCCAGGTCTTCATGAACAACCAACTACAAAGAAAACAAATGACAATAACAGAATTCCATGATTAATTATAATCAGATCTCTGCAGTACTGAAAGATATTGAACCACCAAGGACACCATCATTGTTTTCCACTGTTTCTCCTAAAAGATATTTAAGAAATGAATGGCAAAGACTGTGCACACAACTTAGAAAAACCGTTTAATGAAAGAGTCATCACTTACAAAGCCCAATTAAAAGTCATATTCATTCATTCATTCATTCAACTATTCAATAGTGAACATTTATTGAGCAGCTCTGTGTGGAGAGCGCTTTATGAGTTAGGTGCCTTGGGAAATACTGAGATGGATGGCACAGTCCCAGCTCTTGAGGAACTTAAAAAAAAATCAATGGGGAAATTACAATCTTCATTTTACAGATGAATAAACAGTGGCATGGACAGTTAAGGGATTTACTCTGAATGCTTCATCATAGAACTAAATCGCAATATAAAGTCATCAAAAAGATGAAAAAGCACTGAGCTAGAAGCTAGGATATCCTAGCTCCAGTCCTGGTGCAGACTCACTGGTCAAGTCCATCCCCTCTCTGGTATTTTAATACCCTTTACAAAATGAGGGGGTAGTCTTCAGAGTGGGTTCTTCTAGCTCTAGAATGACATAATTCTAACACTTGTGAACGATAAGGTTTGGTGGTTAGAAGTAAAGAACTCAGTCTCTTGACAAAGGGAATGATTTTTAATGTGAATTGTTATTGAGAGAATTTAAAGTCCCACCTAAAGGAATATGGAAGCTATTTCATTCCATTGGCCATTATTGCATTTGTTCTTAGAAGATGCTCAGGCTTAAATGTCCTCTTCAGTGGATGTTCTAATTGGTATCTCTCCTATCTTAAAATAATGATAAAGAAGGCTGGAGCCCTCCCTACATCTCCCTTCAGCACCTGCTAAGTATCTATAACACAGGGTAATAAGCGTTTGCAAGAACAACATTGCTCCCTGTAAGAATAACTGCTCCAAAGATAATGTAACCCATCTATGTGTGATGTGACAAATGGGGGCTTAGCCTACATGTAAAGAACTCTTAATTAAAGGTTTAACAGACAATGAGAGGCTTGAACTAGATCATCTATGTAAGATCCCTTCCAGCTTTGGCTTTCAATATTACTACAGATTTTTTGAAGACAATGTAAAAGATTTCTTTACTGAGTTAGTGAATCTAGAGCATTAGCCAAAATCATTTATATTTTGTTTATCAGTACTTACTGCCTCCCAAAAATAATAGAAATTAGTGTAGAAAACCCTTAGTTTGGATCTTTAAAAAAAACTGTTTAATAATTTCACGACATTTTGAACCCTTTCCAGAGCTGTTTCTGAACTCGGATGATGTCTCCTAAGTTGCCAGTGAGCTGGTCATGTTGCAACATGTGAGCTGTAAAATCATATATGTGAAGATCTAAATGACAAAAGGAATGGCTTTGAATCTTTTTGTTTACATTTAATTTTTTCCTTCCTGCTTCGACATATCATTTGTCCTCAGCACTTTCATTTTTTGGTCTTAGAGGCACAGGTGGTTCTTATTTCAGGCTGTATGAACAGTTCTGCTATTCAAAGATTAATGAATAAAAGGGCCTTGTAAATAGATTAGCATGATAATGGTAATAATGCTTTCTGCTGCTTTCTGCTGCCTTCTGTGCCTACTTCAATCTGTGTGCCCCTGAAAATGCCTCCCCTCCCCCATGCAAGGGTTCCTTTCCCCTCTTTCCCACCACCTGATTCTTTCAGCCTTATAGAAAGACAAAGTGACTCACGAATCAGGCAGCTGCACAAAAAGCAAGGAGAGGATGGGAGGAAGGGGGAGGAGAGGGGTGGAGAGAGACAGAATAGAGAGTAGAAACCCTAATGTACTTTAAGATAGGTTTAAGGTTTATGCAGAATGCAGAAAAAAACACAAGACTTCCCTTTTTAATGCAAACAATACCTTCAATCTTCGCCTTCTTTTTACGACACTTGATGTCTATCTATCATCGTTGGAATCTTACCTGCTACTTTTTGCTTTAATCACATGTTTGACCTCATACACATACCTTTATCATAGCTGTTGGAGAACCATGCTTAGCTCCAGATCTTAGAGAATTACATCTAGAAGCAAAGGCTAGTTACAGATTTGGTTTTTTTAAAATCACTACATAGAGACAAGTTCAAAGGGCCTTTCCTTGGAGGTTTTACCAAGAGGCAGAAACTTTTCTGAAAACTTAACAACTCCTCCCTAGGGGTGTAGTATCAGTCATTAATGAATGACTTAGTGAGACCTCTATTTACATCCTCCTTGAAGCTCAATCAGTGTGAGGAGACTGGAAGGATCTCCACACTCAAGACTTGCCTGAGCGCCATTCCTCTGGGCCTAACCCATCATCTGGGCTCTAAGCATGTGTAAGGATGATGAGTTGGGTAGGGCAAGTCATTCTGGAGGGATGCCATGAAGTCATCCAGGCAAAATGGATTTAGACGGAAAGCAAAAGTCAGTCCCTAGAGCAGGAGAGAATGCGGAAAGAGACCTGACTTTCAGAACCCCGCACCTATGCCTGCCTGCCCAGGCGGAGAGTCTAACAGCAGGGAGGTGCTGAACCGACAGGCCACGGGCCTGCACACCAGGTCAGGAAACGGTCGCTCCCCTTCCTTTGTCTCCTAAGACCTGCATGTGTTTTCCCTCATTTGAAGGGAGCCCAGAGCACCAGGAGCTGGGCTGACCCTCTGCCTCTCATGGTGATTAGCATCCCCCTCCGCCTCACTCTGACCCCCATGGGGGCACACGTTACTATCCACCCCACCTCCTGCCTCTGTGCCTTCCGATATCAACCGGGAAAGGAAAATCTAAAAATAAAGCCAGGGCCAGAGTGTGTACCACTCGATTGGGCTCCTGTGCTCACAGATCTGCTTATTTTGGCCTATCTCTCCCCAGCGATAAGGCTGCTAACAGCCTGTTATCAGCCAGTCGGTGAAAATGTGCTCCAGCCTGATTAGGCCTCAGTCTTTGCCAAGGTTATAAACAGCCGTTATCGTTTTCCCGAACAGAATAATCCGGACAGTATCAGCTCAGAAACATATGGGCCACACAGAGAAGATAGCCGCTGACGGACACTTCATTTTAATTGTAACGAGTGGGTAGCAGCAGCCTGCAGACAGCAGACAGAAAGCTGCCCGACTGGCAGAGGGGCTTTTTTTTTTTTTTAAATCCCTTCTTCCTTCCCTGGTTTCCAACGCCTAAGCTGCTTTGATACTCTGGATGGCATAATGACCCTCCCCCAGATGTTACCAGTCACCAAGCATGACCCTTCCCTGCAAGGCAGATGGGACACTTCTGATTCTCTTATGGGGATGGGCAGACAAAAACCAGCAACCAGCAAAGGGGAGCCAGAACAGCTCTCCCTGCTCTTCAGACAAAAGTCAGTTTCAGTAACCTGTCCCTTCACCCCACCCTGCTGTCAGCCCCCACTGCCATGCTTCCTCAAGACCCTCGGCCTCTGAATGCCACACTTCAGTGTCCTGCAGACGGCAGGCTTTCAACACACGATGGCTGAATACTTATGAATAGAGTATTTATATCACTTCCTGCAGCCTTCGACATGTAGACATATAGATCAGGCGAGATTAACCTTGTGGGGGACAAGCTCACGCGTGTGGGATTTTGTGTTCGGAAAGCAATTTCCAAAATCTGTGCTCTCCCCGTGCTCTGTCGTGAGATTTGTTCCTCAGGCTTGAAACAGAAAGTCAACTAACTGGTGCGAGGTGAGTAGGAAGACAGACGTGACAAAAAAGAAAGCTGATGATTAAAGTTTGGTGAAAAGGTTCACTTGTCTGCTTCTGGGTCCGCAGAGGTCTTGGTTGCCGACAACTAGGCCTTGTACCAACTGCTGTTGGTACAAAGTCAGCAGCTGCCCTGTTCTTTCACAGGGTGATGCATTTTTCCCCCGTCAAGTGTTACCATAAACAGAGTGGTTAGAAAGGAGCAGAAGAAAAAAGAGAAAGGGTTGATAGCAAGGACATACAAGATGACGAGTGCATCTCTCCCTGCATTGGGCAGCGGATGCATTTTGTGTTGTCACTATTGTTGCTAGACTAAGGTTCACACCTGGCTGGCAGGATGGGGTCAACCACAGCAGGTGGGACTTGGAGGAAGGTAAGCACTCGTGTCGGGCCTTGTGCTTAGTCATCCCCATTCATTTTTCTCATCAATATTCATGTTTCACAATATTTCAGAAAATTAAATACCCTCAACTTGGTCTTCTTTTCCTGATTCTCTTTATTTTCCTCCCGTCTCCTCCTAAAACCCTCAAGAGTCTTCCCCATTTTACCATAGAAAGCTAGCACCTTCCACTGCCTGCCTACACACTCAATATATTCAGCAGCACTGAAGACATCCCCCAATTTAAATTCAACCTCTGGAGGCTTTCCTACAAGGAAGAAAAGAACTGAAAAGAGAAAATGGAAAAAAGGTATGTGAATCTAAAAGAAACTCCCTCTGATGGGTGATGCTGCTCCCTACCTTCTTTTTTTGACATCAATTTCAAATTCTGCAGAGAAAGGATGATGGGGCTTTGCCCGCGAAGACACAGTCACAATAGGTAATACTCACCGAGCGTTGGTGTATGTGTCAGACACTGACCTAAGCATTCTACATAAATTTGCTCATTTAATTCTCAAAACAATTCTATGATTCACACCCAGGTGGCCTGCTCGCTGCTGCATCTGTGCAATTCTAGGGTCTCCTGGGCCTAACACCCAGGGAGCACCCTTTCCCATCAGCCTCTAGAGGCCTGCGTCAGCTTGGCCACCCACTCCATCTCCTTGCTGTTCTCCTGCAGATTTACAGGGGCCAGACAGAGACAGCACTCCGGACCTGAGACGACTTCTGGTATTTCACTGTCAAGTGAAAATTGAGTCCGTGGTAATGTTCCTGCAATAATATCAAATTCAAAAGGGAAAGACGACGGAAATTCTGCTGCCAGCTGAAAGGAGCCTGAGGCACATTTTTGTTTTAATTCTTTTTTTTCATGGCTTTTCAACACCTGCCGTCGCTCTTCCACTCTCCCAACAAAATATGGCTTAGGATGCCTTGCAATATTAACAAGAGACTGGCCAGCAGATCTGTGCAAGAAATTGCAGTGGGTGGTCTGTGTGCAATGTCTTGGTGGTCTTGAGCTCAGTCCTCTGACAAAGTTCAAGGTTACGGTGGTCTTTCCTGAGTTGCCATCAGAATCTGAAAATATCCTGGAAACATGAGAATCCCCCTCTGAACTCATGAGTTGGCTCAGCAGTTGTTTATTCAACTTAAAGTGTTTTTCTCCCTTTTTCTATTTTTGTTTTCTTATGCTTTCTGTTTCAATGGACCCAGCTTTGTCCTTCCACAGTTTGGAGTGAGCAAGACTCGAGGATTTCCTAAAATAAGCAACTGGGTCTATTTCTCCGGGGGACCTGCTTCCCATTTTGTCCATGCCCACTTCCTTCTGCTGATCAGCTTCAACTTTCTTAGAAAGAAGACTGGCTTGCTCAGGGTTACACAACGGAGACAGATAGAGCCTTGAGAGGAGCAGATGGACAAAAGTGACCGACAAAGTTAGGTGAGCTAGAGTCTTCCTGCCTTGGCTGTGTCGCTGACATTATGGACTAGCAGGCCCCATGAGTACCATCAGTACTTCTCAGAGGATCTGTGACACCGATGCCATCGCTGATTTACTGGGGTGTCTCTGGGGCTGTGTGTACAGCTCAAGGACTAGGGCACTGTCTTCCTCTAGTCAGTATCCCCAGCACCTACCACGGTACCCAGCGTACAGTCAGCACTCAATAAGTAGTGGTTAAAATGAAGAAACAGATTCAGCACAAACCTGCCCAAATGGGTGTTCAAGGCCAAATATTTTGGAGATAACCTAGATTCAAACTTGGCATTTCTAACTCTGTCTTGGTTACTTCTTTAGCCTCAGTTTCCTTATCGCTAAAATGGGTATAATACAATCACAGTACCTGTGCCATATATGTGTTGTAAAGATTGTATACGTTAATGGATACAGCTGGAGGCCATTATCTTAAGTGATTTAATGCAGAAACAGAAAATCAAATACTATATATTCACACTTATAAGTGGGAGCTAAACAATGCATATACCTGAACATAAAGATGGCAACAGTAGACACTGGGGTTTCCAAAAAGGAGGAGGGAGGGAGAGGGGAAGGGCTGAAAAACTCTCTTGAGTACTGTGTTCATTATTTGGGTGAGGGATTTAATAGAAGCGCAAACCCCAGCATTACATAATACACCTATGCTAACAAACCTGCACATGAACCCCCCGAAACTAAATTAAAAGAAAATATTGTTTAAAAAAAGACTAGATATGTGTAAAACACTTAGCTCAGCTCCTGACCCATAACAGTTATCCGATAAGCAGTTTTTATTTAGGAATGGCTATCCCTCACTCATCTCTATCTGTCCCTTACACAGCTACTACAGTAGTCAACCTCTCTTACCAAAGAAAACACTGCATGCAGTCAAGGAACTCTGGTTCCTATCCCTGCTTTACTTAGGATTCCAGCAGTCACTTAGTCATTCTGCCTCTCTCTGCTTCTGTGGCCTGCATCAAGCTGAGGTCGCTCTGTCTCACCTAACTGACTTGCAAGTTGGCTACGAGACAGCATGACGTACCAGATGGGGACGGGTGTAGAAGAGCAAAATCCAGGCTATCAAGTCTGCTGGACGTCACGCTCTGGCAAAGCAACTTGTGGTCTAGCCTGTCATGGACCTTGCTGCATGCCTTAGGGTGCCTCAGCTCTCTCAGGCTCTGCCAATGCTCTTGCCTTAATGCAGGGCTTCTAACCAAGACAGTGCGATCGAAAGCATTTGCTTGGTGCTTAGTCCTCACAGTGATCTCTATTTGGTGGAAGATTAAACCACTTTAAGG
>CAUYLG010052853.1:0-21074 GCA_963573385.1 Cacajao melanocephalus | reverse complement strand
ACACTGCCTCGTAGTCTGTCAGTAGGAACTCCAGGGACGCCTCCTCCTCGGGTCCAGTGTATGCTGAGGACCAGTGCAGCCTGAGTCAGGGCTGGCTCTCACAGTGTTAGCCTCGACTCTGCCCTCACAGCCTCCATCCCCCCCATCCCCACCTCCATCCCCACCTCCATCCCCACCTCCATCCCCACCTCCATCCCCACCTCCATCCACACCTCCATCCACACCTCCATCCTCACCTCCATCCCTACCTCCATCCTCACCTCCATCTTCACCTCCATCCCCACCTCCATCCACACCTCCATCCTCACCTCCAGCCTCTGACAGACCTTGCACCAGTATCAACTAAAACATTACCTTCAGCTACAGGTTCAAGCTCGGCATTTCCCACATGTTCAGGAATACTGTCTGCCCCTCCTTCTAGCTTCAGTTGGAATTGTAACCTCCCTCATTTCCATGAAATGTAATCCTTTTTTTTTCCTTTTTAAAAAAATTTTATTTTTTCTTTTTTTTCTTTTTAAAGATGGGGTTTCACCATGTTGTTCAGGCTGGTCTTGAACTCTCGACCTCAGGTGATCTGCCCGCCTTGGCCTCCAAAGTACTAGGATTACAGGCGTGAGCCACCACACCCGGCCACGAAATGCAATCCTAACTCTGCTCACCTCCTCAAGAAATGCCTAGCTCCCCACAGACCTCTGCAAACTGGAGGTTTGAGGCCAATGACAGTTCCCAGCCTCCCTCCCCACCCAGGCTTCTCACTCTGGTCCAGCTGCTGGTATAGGTTTGTCAGTGTGGCCAGCAGAACCTTGTAGGGTCTGCGGGGCAGGGTCCGAGGGGAGAGGAGCTTCTTTTCCTCAGTCCTGTGAGAGAAGCATAAGGGGAAGGAGTGGCGAGGCTCGGGGAAAGGGTGACGGGGTCCTTCCCAGCCTCCCCTGCTTTGTGCCTGAAGCTCCTTTTGAGCCCGTAGCACTCCACACACCAACCCATTCCTACCCACCACCCGGCAGTCCCCAAATGAGACTCAGCCTCTTACTGGAAGAGTGTGTTGGTATCAAGGTCGACACAGATGACATCAGCAGGAGGGTCATGCAGATCAAAGTAGCTAGAGTGGATACCCACGATGAATGGCACTGGGGCACTCAGCACATCTGCCAGCACCAGCGGGCACAGCGGAATGTAGGGGCACTGCCAGTGCAGTGGGAAGATCATCTGAAGCACCAGGCAGTGAGAACCAGTGAGCAGGGGGTTGAGGCAGCAGTTGGGGGCACAAGAGAGAGAGAGAGGGCATTGGCCTTGGTGAGTTGGTGCCTGCTGAGAGAGGCTGTTGGAAGTAGGCTCTAGAGAAGAGCCCCTGATAGAAGCTATGCATCCCTGCAGGCTGTGCCCAGGGAAAGGGGCTGAGGATCCTCCCCAAGGAAGGAAAAGGGAAGAGTCCAGGCAGGGATAGGGGCACCAGAAAGAACAACAGTTCTGGGGAAGGTGGGCCAGCAGGGTGGCACTCACCGAGACGAGGGCCTCGCAGACGCTGGTGAGCAGGTCCGGCCGCAGCGAGTGGACCAGCAGCTTGTGCTCTGTGAGCACGGCCAGCAGCAGTGTGATAGCCAGCTCAGGGCCCAGGCTCTGCAGCAGCTGCAGGAAGCTGGCACCACTGCAGGCAATGCCAAGGTGGGGAAAGGGTCACCAGGAGACCCTGGAGACCTTCCCCCGATGCCAGGCACAGCCACCACCTGGACCCAGCCCGCATCAACCTCAACAGCCGCGCCCACCTGCCCCGCACCTACCATGTCCTCAGTCATTAAAGCTCCCCTCCCCACAACCTGAGCACATACCTGAGGGGCAGGGGTGAGGATACCGGCTGACAGAGGAGCAGGTTGTCATAGGGAGACATCTGGGAGGGAAGAAGACACGGCTCAGGGTAGTGATGCCAACGCCCTCCTTCCCTCAGCCCAGCCCAGCCTCAGCTCTCACCTGCACTAGGATGCGGGGTCTCTGTGGGGAAGGGAAGGGGACGTTGTGAATGAAGTGGGAGATGTGCCTGGGGGACAGAACAACAGGTCAGAGCACACGCCCCAGTCCAGCCCTGTCCTACCTCCACCTCTTCTCAGCTCTTCCACCTGCTCTCAAGCACCTTATTCCTTCCTGAACCCCACTTAGACCTGTGTCAGCCAACGGAGCCTCCATTATGCACATAATTTGTGCAGATCAGCAAAGAGATCCTCCCTGGGCATACACGGCCCCTTGGCAGGACCTAACTAGAAAGTTGAGACTGGATTTCAGGCCCTGCTCCCCTCCTCAGCCCATGGCATTTTTGCAATGGACGAACTGTACAACCACGTACTGTAGCCCTGTCCCTTACCCCAGGCCCAGCCCGTCCCTTACCCCAGGCCCAGCCCTCCCCTCACCCACATCTGAATCTCTCCAATCTCTCCTGGCCCCCTTATTCCTTCCTAATCCCTTCCCAATGGTAGAGGAGCCACGCTCACGCTTCCAAGGGCAGGCGGTGGGGGCCTGAGACGGAGTAGCGGTAAAGGAAGGTAAGGAAGGCGCGGAAGGCAGGGAAGGCAGGCCAGCGGGACAGTACAGCGATGGCGCGCCGGCTGCGCACAGCTCTGCCCCCAAGTGCCCGGCCCCGCTCCACGGCGCTCAGCAGGCCCAGTGCCCGTGCCTGCCGCTCTGACAGCCTGGCCCTCGGGAACGCCTCGTAGAACTGCAGGGCGGCACCATACACCTGGCAGGGGGCAGAGGGGTGGTCAGGCAGGCCCTGCATAGCCCAGACCCCTTGCCACACTCCACACACCCACCTTATCACCAGCTGCACCCGTGAGCACAAAGGTGGAGAAGACGGGCACGGGGTACTTGGTCTGGGCAGGCCAGCACTCGATAGTGGCCCCCATGGGCAGGCAGAAGACGGGCACTGACTCGGGCAGCGGGAACGCCTCATTGTCCTCCTCCGGGTAGCGGCCCAGCAGCTCTGCACCCCCAGCAGAGTTGAGGGTACCCAAGAGGAGCAGGGTCCATCAGACTCCAAGGGAAAGAAACCAGGGGATCCCAGAGAAGGCCCAACTGGCAAAGGGGAAGTCAATTCCGGGGACACTTAAGGTGCCTGCCAAGAGGCACCAGGGCAAAGGGATGTAGGGTGACAGGACTGGAGGGATAAAGGGGCCACTCACCTGCCTCGTACACCAGCGTGTTGGCCTTCGCCAGGCCCACTTTGTAGCACAGGTACACTGCTGGGCCCCACTACCCCAGAATGGCAAGAGACAAGCAGATACACAGCTAACAAAGGTTTCGGGGGGCCACTTTCTCTCTACCATACCTAAACGTTCTTTTGTCTTTAAAGCTCCCATTAATCCCAGTGCCCCAAGACCAGAGTTACCCCTCTGGACCCACCCTGTGGTCAGAGCCTTGGTCCTGGGATGCCCTTTGTTCCCAGTGTCCACATCCACCCTTACACCAAGAGGGTCCAGGTATGAGCTCTTGGTCCCACTCACCATGCCGGGGTTGAGGTTTCGGGGCAGCCGGCAGTAAGTATGAGGAGTGCCCTCGCCCTTACTGGGCAGCACCAGGCAGAGGTCAGTGATGCCTAGGGCATGCAGCCCTGCCCCCTCTGCTGCCCGCCGGTAAGTGAGGTAGGTGCGGGGGTGCCCGGGGCCTGGAGGAGCCAGGTTTGCTGAGTGGCTGTAGGGTGTCGTGTCAAGCACTTGGAAGCCGGGCTTCGGACGTTCCTTCCCCTCATACAACACCCTTAGCACAGAGAGCAGAGAGAGATGTCGGGAGGTCAGCGTAGAGGACAAAGACCCAATCCTGCCAGATCTGCCTACCTAGTCCCTAAACCTGCCTTGCACCCGCAGCCTTATCAGACTCCAACACCAGGGCCCACCTCTTCTTGCTGAACTCTGTCCTTCAGAATCCTGTGCCCTATCTTATGCCTTTGGCCTTATCTGATGGTCAGTAACAACTCTGCATGCCTTGTATGGCTCTCATTAATAAACACTAAGAATCAGCTGGGCGTGGTGGTTCATGCCTGTAATCCCAGCACTTTGGGAGGCTGAGACAGGTGGATCACCTGAGGTCAGCCGTTCAAAACCAGCCTAGCCAACCTGGTGAAATCCCGTCTCTACTAAAAATACAAAAATTAGCTGGGCGTGGTGGCTCGTGGCTGTAGTCCCAGCTACTCAGGAGGCTGAAGCAGGGGAATCGTTTGCACCTGGGAAGCAGAGGTTGCAATGAGCCAAGATCACACCACTGCACTCCAACCTGGGCAACAAAGCGAGACTCTGTCTAAAACATATATAAAAATAAATAAGATGGGGTGCTGTAGCTCACGCCTGTAATCCCAGCACTTTGGGAGGCCAAGGCGGACAGATCACAAGATCAGGAGTTCAAGACCAGCCTGGCCAACATAGTGAAACACCATCCCTACTAAAAATACAAAAATTAGCTGGGTGTGGGGGCACACACCTGTAGTCCCAGCTACTTGGGAGGCTGAGGCAGGAGAATCACTTGAACCTGGGAGATAGAGGCTGCAGTGAGCCAAGACCACGCCGTTGCACTCCAGCCTGGTGACACAGCAAGACTCCATCTCAAAAACAAAAAAGTAATACAAGCTACCACTGACTGACTCTGTGCTAAGCTTGTCACATGGGTTATCTCATTTAATCTCAATCATCCTATGAGGATGAATTATTTTCCCCATTTGACAGATGAGGAAGACAGGCCCAGAGGGGCTCAAAAACCTGCCTAAGCTCTCAGAGCTAGCAAGGAGCAGCACTAGCACATGAATTCGAATCTGTGAGGACTAAGTACATACAACTTCACTCCTTCCTACCCGGCCTCTGGCCCACCCAGCTCCCATCTCCACTGCCCTTCCCTGTTCCATAGTCCTACCTCTCCCTATTTCACTGGAGTCCCTCCCAGCCTCCCTTGGTGCCAGAATGGGTAGGGGCACACACCCCAGCTCAACGAGGGGGGGCTTGTCACGGCCCCTGCGGTAGCAGATGACAGGTTGAGTTCCACCCAGAAGCCCAGCACTGAGTTCCAAGGGGTGGCCCCCGGCGGAAGCCTGGATGCACGTGTAGCCCTGGGGCACCTCCTCGCCCAGTGCCCTAGCGATGACTGCCACATCTGTGATGGGCTCAGCTGGCCGGGGAGGGCGCAGGGGCCCACTGGGTTCAGGAACCCACGTTTCCTCAGGGATGGGTGCTCCATTCCCTGCAAGCCCAGCTACCACGAAGTAATCCACCAGCCGGGGGGGCCGCTCCTCCGCCATGGCCCCCCCCTCACTCACTGCATCTGGAATGGTCAAGTGGGAGAGAGATGAAGCAAGGAAGGCTGGGGATTCCATGGCAACCAGGGTGCCCTCTTGCTCCCCTCCTCTTCCTAGTCCTTCCAAAGAAAGGCAGGATAAGGGGTCAGCCAATCCTGAACTCTCCCGCCTGTGACATCACCAGGCTCTCACTGCCCACCACAGCTTCTTAAAGAGAACAGGTCCCTCCCGCCCAATGGTCCTGGCATTCTCCTCAAAGAACCTTGACTCCACCACACACAGCTAACCTGGGCTATGACATCACATTGTCCATGTGTCCCTTTTAAAGGCTCACCAGTTATAATATCACAGAGATCACAATGTTGTCTGTAATAGCCTTCCATGACATCATTCATGCTGGTCATGACATCATACCAACCTGACAGTCTTTTTAAGGGTTTCTGACCTCCCTACTCTAGTTTTGACACCATAAGAACCTTGTGATCCTGCCAATGTTCTTAAAGAGCCCACTCCTAGGTTTCTAAGAGGACCCCACAGGTTTCTGAGAAAGCCCACAGAGCCAAAGTTTTGGTCTTTTCAACGAACCCAAGTATCCTTTCGCCTAGCTTAACACCACCAATCTGGCCCAAAAAACAGTGTTCTCACACCTCCAGGATCCTTAGGTAGCTCATTAGATCCAAAGTGGCTATAAGAGACAAGTCCTGGCCATCCCACGCCCTCCACCATGGAGCCGAGAGATAGAAACAGGCCCACGACAGTCTACAACAGTCTAGTTCTCACCTGCCTCCATGTCCCAACCCGGGGGAGTAGGAGCCCCAAGGGTCCTGAGGCGCCCCAGGGTGCAGAAGCTGGAAAAGAGCCTGGTGGGTAGCTTGCAGCAGGGGCCCAGAGGCGTGGGGGGTGCTTCAGAGGGGAAGGGAGGTTACTTCCTGAAACAGTGGAGGGGAAGCTGCAACTCAGAGGAAGTCAGCGTGTGGGTGTGTGAGGTGGCAGTGGCAGTGGTGGGGTGTCAGCACACCAACACGCCAAGTTGGAACCTCAGACTATAGGACCCTGAGCAAGGCAGAGAAGGCTCAGAATCGTTCCAGGATGTGCAGTCCTACTAACCTCCCACTGTTCCCCAGAGAACAGGGAATAAGGAATCTCGTGGGGCCAGGCAGGCTCTCTTCTTCACCTGGCCTCTGGACACGCACACATACACACACACACACACCAACCCCAGCTAAATTTAGACTCCACTTCTGGGAGGTGAAGCCAGGAGTCAGCGTCAGCCTCTTGATTTAACTCTGGGGCACAGACCTGTCCCTCATCCACTGCGAGCGAATGGGAGCCCTATGTCCAAGGCAGCAGGCAGAGGCCATTAGGTGGGACCTTCTAACGGGCAAGTGGGTGGCACACATCGCAGGACCTGCGCACCAGGGCCTCCCCTCACCAAGCCAGGGAAGAGTCCTGCAGAAAGCAGCCCTTTCTCCTTGGGGAAGGCAATAGGCGCAGGGCCCACTCCGGGTCCCCACGCCCGCGTGCCGGGTGACGGGAAGTTCGGGTTGGGGCAGAGGGCGCGCCGAGGGGGAGGAGGCTGAGGAAGGAGCAGGAGGGCAGAGAAGCCGGCGCGCTAGCGACCGAGGACGTGACGGCAGCAGCGCCGGCCGCCGCGTGACCCGAGCAGGAGGGAGGGCGGCTCCGGCTCCGGCTCCGGCACCCGCGGGAGCAGGAGGGGTGCAGGAGGCCGGGCACGGCGAGCTAACTCCGGGCGGTGCCCTCCCCTCCACTTTCACTTCCCCAGGAGAGAGGAACCGGAACCAGATGTGCAGCGCTGGACAGCAGCTGGGGGCCATTCCCCGCCCGCGCTCCCTCCCGTCCGTCCCCGCTTGCCGCCCCGCCCGGTCCAGCCCCTACCTGCCTGCCCCGCGCTTCCCGGCCGGCCGGCCCGCTGGCGGGTGGCTCGGAGGGCGAGCTGGCGGGCCGGCGGGTGGCGGGGCTACCCGGCCCCGGACATGGCGCACCCGACTTGGGCGCCGCTCCCGCCCGGGCTGTGAGTGAAGGAAGAAGAGGCGACCGAGGACAGCAGGGCGCGGGGCGCCGTGGAGGGAGATCCGGGCGGTCCCCGCGTCCCCGCCGCGCTGCGCCACGCCGGGACTGCGCTGCCGCGCTGCTCGCTCGGGCGGCTCGGTCCTCCCAGCTTCCGCGGCGCCGGGGACCTAGCGCTCCTCAGCGCGCCCCGCTTTCTCTACTCCCCCCACCCCCCCTCCGAGCCGCGGGCGCCGCCGCTACCCTCACCCCCCCTCCTCGGCCGGCGGCCGTGACCCTGGCAAGCGTCTGCCCAACGCCCAGCCGCCTGCAGCCCGACCCCTGGCGGCTGGGAGGGCCCCCTGCACCCAGGTAGCTTCCCACCATCCAGCCCGTGCCGCAGGACACTGACCCCAGGCGACCCTGAGGTCCGCGGTGCCCTCTCTTCCTGCCTGGGTCCTGCAGTCAGATGTGGCATGCATGATGTGGGCGAAGGTGAAGCCTCGAAGGCCTAGGCTATGGGGACCCAGGTGGCTCTCCCTACTTCCAGGTTTAGTGCACAGAGCATTCCCTTCGGGCCAGAACCAGCAGCTCTCAGTTCTCTTTTCTGAAAATGACAAGAGCTTTGGAAAGAGGAAGAGGAGAGGCCAGGACTGCAGAGTGTGGAATAGAGCAGTGGAGGTGGGGGTAAGGTAACTGGGGGGGAACTACTATTCTCACTATGCTGGGTGGGGGAGAGAGGAGTGCAGAGGCCCAGACTGCTGGTCCAAGGGCTAGCCACCCAATCCAGAAAGAGAAAACCTTCACAACATGCTTGGCACTGAAGGATCTGTTGAATTAAAACTCAAGTGAATGAGTGGTCAAGAGTGGAGAGGGTGAAGTGAATTCATGCATGGTGAGGGGGTGGGGATGAAGGCTTCCTTGAGTCCTAGGAGCACTTCAGACCTGTGGGCTCAGCCAGCAATCACCTCCTCACCCCCTGACTCACTGCCAGGCCTGGGGCTGAGGAAGAACTTATCTGACCACTCAAAGTCACCATCCTCTGATGCTGCAGCAGGGCCCTGGACAGACAGGAGGACATATGAAGTGATTTCCTGCTGCCATGGAAGGGTACATCCATGCTGGGTACAAATTCCAAGGCTGTAGGGCCCTTCCACAAAGCACAGTGATGCAAAAAGGCTAACAGATAAAAAGACTCGTGGCCCCAAAACTCCCTAGATCCCCAGCCATGCCCCAAATAATAACCAACCACACCAAGGGTTTGATATGATTTTTTTATTAACATATAATATATTTAATAAAAAATAGTATCCACTCTGGCTCTCTCCTCCACTGCAAGGGGAAGAGTGGTAAGGAGGGGCTGGCACTGCCCACCCCTAGGCATCCGGACAAGCCCGGCCTCCAGGGCTCCCCTCTACCCCCTGCTTTCCAACAGGCTCTGACCTCCAGACAGACGGTTTGAAGTTACAAGTGCTTTAGGCCCTCCCTTGAAATCCCCCAGGCCCACCCCTTGCGCAGAATTCAGGGGCCACCTGGACAAACCCCTTGGTTTTTCTCATTCTTGGGATCCTTCATTCACGCTAGAAAGAGGATCTGGGAGTCTACTGGCCAGGGGGAAGGGAGGAAAGGAACGGCAGTAGGGGATGGGGCCACGAAGAGGGATGATGATGAGGTCCCCTCACTGAAGCCGGTCACTGCGGAATGAATCCTCCACAGCAGGATCGGGCAGCAGGGCACAGGGGTCACTCAGCATGTTTAGCCCTTCCAGGCCCAGTGGCTCCATGCGCAGCTCATCTTCTAGCCCTAGCCCTAGCTCCAAGCCAGCTGCTGACACCTCAAAGCCAGGCACTCCGGCCAGGGCTGCTGCAATCTCCTTAGAAAAACCTGGAGAGGAGTCCCCTGTGGGTAGAAGAGACAGGTGAGGACCCCATGCCCTGTAAACTTTTCTAAGACCTCTCAATCTCCTGCTCATCAGTGAACATGTCACTCCCTCCTTCCATTTCCCATCACCACCCACACCCCCTCACCTGCGAGGATGACGTTAGGCCCTGAGCCATGGCGGGAACAGTGGGTCAAGTTCTGGTGGTTGAGGGTGTGGGGATCCTGGGGGCCACCCATTGGCCCCTCACCCCCTAAAAATCCAGGCCCTTCAGAAAAGCCAGGGGGATCCAGCACCAGGCTGGTTGATGGGCTCTCCATGCTGAACTGCTCCAGCTATGGACACACAGACAAATCTTGAGGAAGTACGGTTTAGAACTGGTATTCCTGCCTAGCCCTGCTGACGTATTCCCTTTGCCCAGCAACCTTCAACCACCCCAGGAACAGAGGCAATGACAGAGGGAGGTGGCAGCAAGCAGAGCGACAGAAGCGAGCACGGGGCCCGAAGTAAGTGTGGGCACCGTACCTGCTGGGCCAGAGCATGTGCATGCCAGGAAGAGAACGGGTCAAGGCAGAAGTCATCAAAGAGCAAGCTGAGCAGAAATAGAGGGGCGGGAATAGGGTCAAACGCAGGAAGAGAGGAGCCCAAAGCTGGCAGTGCTATGTTACCTTGGGGGAGAGATCTCCCTACTACCCACCCCGCCTAGATCTCCCCATTCACAGTGCACCAGAGATGCCATTCAGGCCCCAATGACCCACCCTCACCCCCTCCCCCCGGCTTTTGAGTAAGGAGCCTGAGTACTCACGTTCCCCAGGTTGAAGTCACTCACTGGCCGATGGTAAGACAGTTGCCCGTGCCCACTGGGCCCAGGTGGATACAGTATCCCATAATGAGACTGCCTGCCTGGGGGCTGCCCACCTGACGACTGCACTGAGCAAGACTGAGAAGGCAGCCCTCGCTGCTGTAGAGACTTTGGGGTGTGTGGCTGGGTAGGCAGAACCAGATTTGGGGGGCTGTATGGGTATGGGGGCAACCGCTGGTCAGTGGGCAGTTTACTGGTATCCAGGGGGACGCCCTGAAAAGAAGTAAGAAGAGGGAAGCTTACCCCTCGGTGTATACTCCAAGAACTCTTAGTCGGGGCTTCCCACCCTCTTTGGCTACAACCATTCTCAAAGCAAATGTGACAACATTCTACATTCTCATGGGCATTGCTAGGGTTGAGTGCAGGTTGAGTGCAATTACTCAAAATGTGTATCAGTCAGCCAGGCGCAGTCGCTTATGCCTGTAATCCCAACACTTTGAGAGGCCCGAGGTGGGTAGATCACTTGAAGTCAGGAGTTTGAGACCAGCTGGCCAACATGGTGAAACCCTGTCTCTACTAAAAACACAAAAATTATGCTAGACACAGTGGCCCACGCCTGTAATCCCAGCATTGTGGGAGGCTGCAGTGGGCTGATCACGAGATTGGGAGTTCAAGACCAGCCTGGTCAACATGGTGAAACCCCCTCTGTACTGAAAATACAAAAATTAGCCAGGCGTTGTGCCGTGTGCCTATAATCCCGGCTACTCAGGAGGCTGAGGCAGGAGAATCTCTTGAACCCGGGAAGCAGAGGTTGCAATGAGCTGAGATCACACCACTGCACTCCAGCCTGAACAGCAGAGCGAGACTCCATCCCTTCCCACAAAAATACAAAAATTAGCCAGGCATGGTAGTGGGCACCTGTAGTCCCAGCTACTTGGGAGGCTGAGACAGAATTGCTTGAACCCAGGAGGTGGAGATTGCAGTGAGCTGAGATTGTACCACTGCACTCCAGCCTGGGCAACAGAGTGAGACTATATCTCAAAAAAAAAAAAAAAAAAAAAATGCAATGCATATCAGTATGAATATGACATAGTGAGGCTAACACAGGGGTAATTTTAAATCTACTCCAGGCCAGGTACAGTGGCTCACGCCTGTAATCCCAGCACTTCGGGAGGCTGAGGCGGGTGGATCACTTGAACCTGGGAGGTGGAGGTTGCAGTGAGCTGAGATCATGCCACAGCACTCCAGCGTGGGTGACCGAGTGAGACACCTACCCAAAAATTAAATAAATCTACTTTTTTTTGAGACAAGGCCTCATTCTGTTACACAGGCTGAAGTGCAGTGGTGCAGTCATAGTTGGAACTATAGCCTCAACCTTCCTGGCTCAAGAGATCCTCCCATCTTAGCCACCCCAGTAGACAGGACTACAGCGTGCACCACTGCACCTGGCTAATTTTTTAATTTGTCGTAGATATTAGGTCTCACCAGATTGCCCAGGCTAGTTTCAAAATAGCAATCCTCAAGCCTTGGCCTCCCAAAGTGCTGGGATTACAGGCATGAGCCACTCCACCCAGCCTTACAAGCAAACCATTCTTAACCCTTGGAATGGAACTATTTATTGTTAGTAATAAAGTGACTGAGGTTGGGAACTGCTGTTCTATAGCCTTGAAGAGGCCAGAGGGAGTGGGAGAAGAAGGAAGGAAAAGGAGAAAGACAGGGAGGGAAGTCAGGCTCACTCCACACTCTGAGAACAGAGCCCTTGCTAGCCTGGCCTGTCTTTCCTACAAAACAGGGGAACTGAGTAAAGATGGAACACAGAACACACATTCCAGGAACAGCAATGGAGGAGGAAAAAGTTGGGCAAAGGAGAGGGAAAAGAACATTTGGATGAAAGAAAAGAGGAGCAGAGATAGCAAACAAGAAGAAAAGGACAGGAAGGGAAACAAGGGCTAAGAATTTCATCACTGAGGAAAAAGCTCAAACTAAGGGGTTTAAGTTCTAATCTCAAGTCTTCCTAACTCAGTGTGTAAACTTGGAAAAGTCACTTTCCCTCTTGGTCTCACTTTCCTCACCATAAAGTGAAGGGAAGGCTGGGTGCGATGGCTCACACCTGTAATCCCAGCACTTTGGGAGGCTGAGGCAGGCAGATCACGAGGTCAGGAGTTCAAAACCAGCCTGGCCAACATGGTGAAACACTGTCTCTAATAAAAATACAAATTTAGGGCCGGGCGCGGTGGCTCACGCCTATAATCTCAGTACTTTGGGAGGCCGAGGCAGGCGGATCACGAGGTCAGGAGATGGAGACCATCCTGGCCAACATGGTGATGAAACCCCATCTCTATAAAAACAAAAAACAAACAAACAAAAAAATCAAATTTAGCCCAGCGTGGTGGCATGCATCTGTAGTCCCAGCTGCTCAGGTGGCTGAGGCAGGAGATCGCTTGAACCCGGGAGGCGGAGGTTGCAGTGTGCTGAGATTGCACCACTGCACTTTAGCCTGGGCAACAGAGCAAGACTCTTGTCTCAAAAAAAAAAAAAAAAAAGACATGGAAAGGATAGGAACAGAGGAGGTAAATAAAAGGAAAGGGTAAGATACTATTTGTCAAGCATATACATGGCCTAGGTGTGGTGCTAAGTATTTTATGTATGTTATTTCATTTGATCCTTACGAACCATCCTTGTTTTAGAAATGAAGATACTGAGGCTTACAGAAATTAAATAATTTGTCCAAGTGACTGCTAGTAAGAGGTGGAGCCAGGATTTAAAACAAAAAAGCTTAACCACAGGGTTTGTGTTTGCACTGTGAAGCAAGAGGAGACAAGATGGATAAAAGATGGGGCAGGTGGAGAACAGAGAAATAGAAGGGGATGGGTGTAGAGTAGGTATTTGAGGAAAGGAGGGTGGGAGGGAAACAACATGGCAGGAAAAGAGAAAAAGGAAGGGAGACAGACGTGCAGGGAAGGCAGCCACGCATACCTGAGTGATGGAAGACAAGGTGGGTGACATTGTTGGCGAAAACTGTTTGGGCAGCTGCTGTTGGGACCTTCTGGCGTCGGCTGGGCCCGCGGGCAAACTCAGGGGGCTGAGGGGCACACGGCGGTGGCGGGGGGAGGCCCCAGGGGTAGAAGCAGGGTAAGGGGGGGCCCCCAAAACAGGGGATGAAGTGGAAGAGGAGGAAGAGGAGGAGGAGGAGAGAGCCGGGGCACTGAGTGAGGGGTGGCCCAAGGAGGTGGTGGGCAGTGCATGGCGGGCCAAGGAGGAGGCAGGCAGAGAAGGGTGGCTGTGGGAGCCCTGGAGCTGGGGCTGAGGACTGCTCAGGGAAGCCTGGAGGTTGGGATTGCTTAGGGAGGACTGCAGGGATGGGTGGCTGAGAGGTGAATGAAGTCCTGCAGGCACAGACAAAAACCAGAGATGCCAACATTACTGATGGGAACTGGGCCCCTTTCCGCCCAGAATGTGTGGCAGTGACCAGACTATGAAAGTGGCAGCACAATGTTCTCCCTACTCTATCCGTGACAGCACTGATCTGGGGGCTGCCCTTCCTCTTCTTTCTAGGAAACACCACACCTACCAGTTATCTCTGGCTGAGAACTGCCATGAAGGAATCCTGGGGTGCAGAGATGACAGGCCGGTGTGGGCAGTCACAGAAGGATCTCAGGTGCTCAAGCCTCCCTCCCCTTCATCCCTCCAGCCAGGCAGCACCCAGTGGGCACCTGGCCAGGACAGCCACTCACCTGATGCATCATAGCTTGGGCCCAGGCCCATGCCCCCGCTGATGCCCAGGTGAGTCATGGTGTGGGTCAAATTGGAGGTACTGTTGCCCCCACTCAGGCTAGGGTAGGCTGTCTCTTCAGGGTCCAGGGGGATGGGCAGTGGTGGGGGAAAGTGCAGGTTGGTGAGATCAGGTAGGGAGCCCCCCGTGTTCATGGCAGGTGGGAGGACAGGCACATTGGCAGGCTGGTCAGGAGATGGAAAGATGCTAGGGGAAGGAGAGAAAAAGAAAGATGTAAATAGGAGGGGGGACAGTGGTCAGGGAGGAGCAGAGACCAGTCTCCTACATCTCCTTGTACTTCCTTCCCCTACCTCTCAGCCAACCTCAGGGAGTACTTACTTAATTCCAGGGACTTCACAGGACCGAGGTCGGGAGGAGGATGAGGATAGCTGAGGAGAGAAGGGAGAATGTGGAAAATGAGGACAGTGGTCAGTGGAAAACCCTGGAAGGCCTGCCCCATGGCAAGGGAAAGCAGAGAGGTGAGTGGGTGACACCCAGTGGCCTCCACCTACCTTCTTAGCATCCCATGGCTTCAGCAAATGCTTGTCATCTAGCAAATTCTCTTCAATAGCAGGTACTTGAAAGAGAAAGACTGGTGATGGGACAGTTGGAGAAAGAGCCAGTAAGGCAGGACAGGAAGCAGAAGCAGGTGGGAAGGAGTCCTGCTCCCTGAATCTGCACACAATCCCAACACCAGCCCAGAAGTTCTTTGGCATTCAGTACCCACAGCAGTGAGGAACACATACCTTTGGGGTCCATTTCACCATCCAGAATACCTGCAAGGGGGACAGTGGCGTGGGCTGCAGTGCTCATTTGCCTACCTCCTTTAAATAGCTTCATGGTTACTCCCAACCCTGGGACAGGGCCACTTACCCCCACGGCGGCTGGGCAGGATGCTGGGAGGTGTGGAGCCTGGGTAGGTATCCTGGGGACTGGGGTTCATCACACTTGTGTGAAGGGCAGAATCAGAGCTTGTCCTGTGTGGGGAGCAGTGAGCTGGCACCAGTGACAGTCTTCCTATTCCCTAAGCCCTGCCCAGCAAGGGAAAACACTAGCTGGGCTGGAACAGGGTGGGGGTGAGGGAGTAGGGCCCCAGGAACTACAGATAAGAGGAGATGTGGCCCAAAGAAGGCAAAGGCCATCACCTGTTAAGTGCAGATGGTAGTCGAAACAACTGCCCCTTCTCTGCAGGGAAATTGCCCCAGGGCATTGTCCTGGGGTGGAAAAACAAAGTCATGAGGAACAAGCCTGGCAAGGGACAAGAAGGTGGGCATAGCAGTTGGAAAATGTGGGGCAACCAAGGTGGAAGTGAAGATGGCTGGGCACCCAGATCATCCCCTTTTCTTTCTGGTTCTTCTCATGTCTATGATTGACCCCTCCCCCAGTCAATCTAAGAGATCTGGAAACTTCTCAACTTCTCTCTGCCAGGACAAGCCAAATGGGAATCTTGGAGCCCAGCAGCTCTTCTGGGTATGAGCACTGAGGGTAAGATAGACAAGGGGAGGGTTTCGGAAATCTACAAGTGCCAGGGCACTACATCTTGCACCCATCTGTGACAGAAGGTTGCTATTTTCACCTGCCCCTCTGCCATCCTCCCCTCCCCCTTACACACACACCCCAGCCTGGCTACGGTTCCCATTGGTTCTGCTCTGGCTGGACTGGAAGCCTTGACCACTCGTGTCAACATGGCCAAGGCTGGACTCTGACCCACCTACTCCACCTGCCTCCTCCTCTCTCAGTTCTGCCCTTATAGGAAGAGGTACTGTTGAAACCTTAGCCCCAACCCAGAAGGGGCAGCATCAGAGAGTAGACAGGAGCTTCTGCCCGCCCTGGACACTTACCTTCGCCAGCTAGACTCTGGGGGAGGAGATAAGTAGGCAGGACTGTAGGGAGAGCTGTCAATGTGAACAGCACCAGTTAAGGAAAAAAGTAGAGAGGCTAGATGAGAGAACAATGGAGGCAGCAGATTAAGGTGTTTCAAGAAACACATACCTTTCTGCTCTTCTATAAGGGACAACAATAGGAAGAACAACAAAGAATGGAAGAGAAAAAGGGAATCAGGTCTAAAGGGACTGAAAAAATACAAGAGAATGTCTGGGCAGGACCTGGAGGAGACAGGTATGCAGGTCTCCGAGACTGAAATCTCAGAACAGAAATGTGAGGAGAAAGGACCCAATCTCCTTTAGCAGGAGACAAGGAGGCCTTGCCTCTAGCAGCAAAGAGCAAGCTGATGTGAGGACAGCCAGAGCCAGCTGGAGACAGGGGGCACAGCCTCAGCAGCAAAAACTCCTTATCACAGGTGCAGGCGCTGACGCAGGGGCTCTGGTCGCTTTTCAGGGAAGCTGGGTAAAGAAGAGCTCCAGGAAGCCGGCCGCAGTGGCTCATGCCTGTAATCTCAGGACTTTGGGAAGCCGAGGCAGGCAGATCGTGAGATCAAGAGATAGAGACCATCCAGGCCAACATGGTGAAACCCCGTCTCTACTAAAAAAATACAAAAAATTAGCTGGGCATGATGGTGCGTGCCTGTAGTTCCAGCTAAAAAAATTAAAAATTTTTTTTTTAAAAAAAAGATCAGTTGACAGAGGAAATAAAGCCAGGTTAAAACAAACAAACAAACAAACAAAAAAGAAGCGCTCCAGGAAAGGATGGACCGCACAACATGAGTCCCTGAGGAACTCCATCCCACTACCTTTCAGATACACCCAAACCCCCTGTAAAGGATATGTGACGGGCGTATCGGCGAAGTGGGGACACCATTCTTCGGGGATCTCGCTGCACCCGTTCCACTAGCCCATGGTGCCGAGTGCTCCGAGATGAATCCAAAGGTGAGTGGAGGGGGCTCTGCCAAAAAAGACAGAAGTCAGCAGAGGAAGCAGCCTAAGAACCTCTACTCCTCCCTGGCTGGTGTCTACTCACCTGGAACTCGGCCAGGCCAGAGTCAATCTGGTTAACATTGGGCAGAGATCCACCATAATGAGAGCTCCTTGTGTATGCCAGCCGCAGTTTTTGGGCCTGTAACTGAGACATGGGGAACAGTGGGAATGTAAGGAAGGTCCTGGGCACTATTCCCTTCAGCCATCCTTCCCATCTCTGTCACCAGGATATGCTGCTGCTGCCACTGCTTTTAAAATATTTGAGCACAGAAGCTCACATCTGTAATCCCAGCACTTTGGGAGGCAAAGGTGGGAGGATCACTTTAGCCCAGGTGTTGGAGACCAGACTGGGCAACATGGTAAGAATCCATTGCTACAAGAAGATCACCTGAGCCCAGGAGGTAGAGGCTGCAGTGAGCCATGTTTATGTCACTGTGGTCCAGCCTGGGTGACAGAGTGAGATCCTATCTCCAAAAAAAAAAGTAAATAAAAATAATGGAATAATCTGCCAGACAGGTGGATCACCTGAGATCAGAAGTTTGAGACTAGCCTGACCAACATGGAGAAACCCTGTCTCTATTAAAGATACAAAATTAGCCAGGCTTGGTGGTGCATGCCTGTAATCCCAGTTACTCGGGAGGCCGAGGCAGGAGAATTGCTTGAACCTGGGAGGCAGAGGTTGCAGTGAGCCAAGATCACCCCACTGCACTCCAGCCTGGGCAACAAGAGCAAAACTCTTTCTCAAAAAAAAAAAAAAAAAAAAAGGAAATAATCTGCCAGAAAAAAGGCCAGTGTTGGAGTTTGAAAGGTTTCCTGAGATTTGGTGCAACTAACCCACCAGAGCCCATGTGCAAACTGCCCTCATCAATGATATCGCTACTGCTTGATATCACCCTGCCAGGTAGAGCCAGATATTCTGCTGCCCAGGGCCTGTCTCATCTGGCATCAGTCTAAGCAGAGTCCCTGAGGGGGCTGCCAGGAGCTCCCGGGCTACTCACAATGGGGAGTGCCTATTAGGAACCTCTGCTTTCTTTCCAGATAGGTCCAGGACTAATTCAGAGATTAAGAGGAAGGCCACACGTGGATGTCACAGAGCCATTACCGCCAGACTCATTCCTTCCCACTCTGGAGAGCACAGGCTTCTGGGCTCTGCCACTTGCCCAGCCTCAGGAAGGCCACACAAAGCCTGCACCTCCCAAACTAGAACATCCAAGGAATGACAGCTCTCCTAGCTGGAAAACAGCACCAAAACCAAGGGGCATTCTTCCATTGAATCCTAAGGAGGAGGGTGAGAGAGGGAGCAGTAGCCCACTCCAGCATGGGCCAGAGCCATCTTCCTGGTCTCGCCCTCACTTTGGGGAGATATGTCTGGCATAGACATAAGACAGCCTGGCATGAGTTTAGTCTGTGTACAGATGTCCTATGTCTGTGAGAGGCGAGCATCTATTTCCAAGGCTCAGGCCCTGCCACCAGTCAAATCAACAGGCCCAGGGCAAGGCCACGGGGAGGGCAGCTGAGGGGGGGAAGTTCTAAGAGCTTTCACGGTCACACTGTTGTACAGAAACCAACATCAGAACTGACTTTCTGTCCCAGGAGGTCAGCCTCATGAGTTTAGTAGGTACTGCGCTGACTTCTGGGCCACTTTAAGACCACTAATAACATATGTGGCAACCCCTGTCTCTCAGTGGTATAGCCCCCAATGGCCATATCTATCTCAAATGAGCCCTCCCACCTGGCCAGATAACAGGCTGAGTCTCAGATCTCTTGTCCCTAGCTCTAGACTTTTGGGTTCCCTGGCCATGTATGCCCACTAGACTTTTCTGTGTAGATGAGAAATTAACCAGCAGAAGCAAGGTGGGTAGAAGAGGCCTTTTAAGAGATCAAGGCACTGTAAAGAGAATCCCCAGCTTTGAGTTTCACACAGCCTTTCTTTGCACATACGAGCCCTAAGATCCCACCATGCCTCTGCTAGAATCACAGTCCCCAGGGCAGGGCCTCATGCTATCAAGATCAGCCTCCCTCCCATCTTCCTGTCTCTGTCCCCAACATGATGAAAAGCTCCTAAAGGGGAGCAGTCTGCAGTTAAATATTAATCCTCACTGTGGTTACAGTGGGTTATGCACACGCATGCTGTTAAGTGTGCACATGCGTGCACAGACACCCCCCAGATTTGCCTCTCCATCCAACTTCTGACTCCTACAAACTAGGGCACATGGTCCCAAGAGACTCAAAGGGGAAAGAACAACAACAAAAGACTAACAGTCAAGGGAGATACACACAAAAATACAACCAGAGTCACAGTCATAGATGCAACACAGTCAGACCAGCAGAAAAAGGCTGGAGATGTAATAATGTTCCACCATCAACCCTTAAATTCCTTCTAGCTCTCAGCCGTGAGGAATCACTGCAACATCCTCACCTACTGTTTTTTTAGAAGAATGTGTCCCTAAATTAAGACAGCATACCACATAGGCAGACTCTCACCCTTGGCTCCCTCTGACATCCAGCCTTGGGAAGCAAGAAACCAAGGCCAGGAGGGCTTCAGAGGCAGACTACCAGAGGCCTGAAAGTTCTTTCAAGAACTTCCTAGGAATGAATATTCTCTACAAATATAAGACCCTCCAAGGCACGCTACACACTGACCCATAAAACAGCCATCTCCCTAGGAAGCTCAGCAAACCATAGAGTGCCACACAACTTATGGTCGAACGGTTACCAGTTTTATAAAGGATTCAAAACCCTACCTCTCCTCCAAGGAGGCCAGGCAAAACACCAAGCAATGGACCTCACCTTCATTCACGTCAGGAAACCACAGGAAGTATTTGAAAAAGGAAGCAAAAGGACGGGACGCTGAAGGGGACTTCCTGCCCCACTATACACAGCACCTCTCGTTCAAACCACTCAAAGGGTCCTTTGCCGAGGGCACCAAAGCACGAAAAGTAGCACAATAGGGCAGAGGGACCAGTTTGGAGAAGATCACAAACTCAGAGGAGCCAGATTAGAGACAAGCAGTCCCCCTCCCAGGCCATACCCCAATAGCAGGCATGCTTCAGTGGCGTCCTCGATGGGACTCAGTCAGGGATGCACAAGGACCACTCACCTCCTACCTCCGCCGGACTTCAGGCGACCATCCCCCCTCTCCGCCCACTCCCGCCTCACGTACTCGGCCCCCAGACGTCTCTACACTCCCAACCTCTCCGGTGTTTCGGTCTCCCCCGGCAAAATCCGTCTTCCGGCCCCTCGGCCTTCGCCCGCGGCCCCTGCCCCGTTCCGCCTACTCGGCTGCGGCGCCCGCCCCCGCCCCGCCTCTCCGGTCTCTGCTCCGTAACTGCTCAGCTCTGTTCGGCTCCCCGGCGCGGCCCCTCACCCGGGTGGAGCCGATGTCCATCATCACCTCCTCGAAGGCCGCCGTCTCCTCGGCCTGACGCTGCTTCTGCAGCGCGATCTTCTCACTAAATTTGCGCGGATTGGAAGCTGAGGATGTGGCAGAGCCAGGCCCGTTCGCCCCCGACGTCGCCATCTTCCTCCCCCGTCCCTCCCTGCCACCCTTCCAGTACCAGCCGCGGCCTCTGCCGCGGCTCCGGCCCGGCTCTTCCAGCCGTAGCCACCTCCGCCTCAGCTAGCACCGCGAACCCGGCCTCAGCCTAGCCCTGACCTGTTGCGCGCGGGGGCCGCCGGGAATTGTAGTTTGTTTACGAGACTCCTTCACGCCCCCAGTCACACGGCACCGGGAGGAAACGGACTTCACTTCCCAGCAGCCCTCCTGTCTCCGGGACCTGGGAACTTCGCTCCACCCTCTCGGCTACTCCCTGCGAGAGGCAAGCTGGGAAGAGTAGTTCTAAATTAGTCCTGAGCCTACGAACGCAAAGGGGAGAGGGATTAAGGAGAGAAGAAAGGAAGCGAGGAGGGGAGGGGAGGGGAGGGGAGGGGTGGAGAACAAGAGAGAAGTACCAAGACACAGAGGAAACATTTGGTCATCTTTCAGGGAAGGGCACTATCGGAACCTGAGTGAAAATTAGAACAAAAATCTTAGAACAGCTGGAAACATCTGGGACTCAGACCCTCTCAGGCTGGCCACATGCCCACCCCTTTCCCAAGAAAAATGAGTCAGATACTGTACAGATGTCTAGAAACATCTTTTATTTGGGTAACAGGTCCCAAAACAGGTCAGTTAATAAAATAGATTCTAAAGAATACGGCCCTATGCACAGCCCTCCCTCCCAAAAAATAACCCTGGGGGTAGGCATTGCCCTTCCCCCTTGGGCTCCTCGAGTATATTTTAAAAAACGTTTTGGCAGCTCAGTGTTTATCATCTGGGCATGGAGCACCATGTCCATGTCCCATATTCCTAGGGTACAGCAGCAGTAGTAGGTGGCTGCAGCTTTCCAAACTTCCTCCTACCCCAGTGTAGTAAATATTTCTGCCCCACCCCAGAATCTGGGACCAAAATAAAGAACAAGCAGGCCCCCTTCACTGAG
>CAUYLG010052851.1:0-39221 GCA_963573385.1 Cacajao melanocephalus | reverse complement strand
AATGTACCAAATGGTAAAGAACAATGACACAATGAAGAAACCATGTCAAATAAAGGGGAAGAAAACCACCCAGTAAGAAAATGGCAACAATTTGTCGTTGTCAACTTCTGATAGCTGGCCACTATGCTGTTTATGTTTATTTTAGGCTGTGGAAATTATGTTAGACAAAGAGCAAATTAAAGTAATTGTCTTATTCGAGTTCAAAATGAACCGTAAAGCAGCAGAGACAACTTGCAACATCAGCAACACATTTGACTCAGGAACTACTAACGAATGTACAGTGTAGTGGTGGTTCAAGAAGTTTTGCAAAGGAGATGAGAGCCTTGAAGATGAGGAGCGTAGTGGCCGGCTATCAGAAGTTGACAACAAATTGAGAGCAATCATCAAAGCTGATCCTTTTACAACTACATGAGAAGTTGCCAAAGAACTCAACGTCGACCATTCTCTGATTATTTGGCATTTGAAGAAACTGGAAAGGTGAAAAAGCTCGATAAGTGAGTGTCCTTGAGCTGAGTGAAAATAAAAACAAATAGTCATTTGGAAGTGGTGTTTTCTCTTATTCTATGCAACAACAATGAACCATTTCTTTGATCAGATTGTGACTTGTGAAGAAAAGTAAATTTCATATAACAATCAGCCAAGGCCAGCTCAGTGGTTAGACAAGAAGAAGCTCCAAAGCACTTTCCAAAGTCAAAATCTTGCACCAAGAAAAGGTCATCATCACTGTTTGGTGGTCTGCTGTCTGTCTGATCCACTACAGCTTTCTGAATCCCAGCAAAACCATTACATCTGAGAAGTATGCTCAGCAAACCAGTAAGATGCAACAAAAACTGTAACACCTGTAGCCAGCATTGGTCAAGAGAAAGGGATCAATTCTCCACCACAATGTCCAACTGCATGTCACACAACCAATGTTTCAAAAGTTTAATGAATTGGGCTATGAAGCTTTGGCTTATCCATCATATTCACTTGACCTGTCGCCAACCAGCTACCATTTCTTCAAGCATCTTGACAACTTTTTTGCAGGAAAAACACTTTCACAACCAACAGGATGAAGAAAATGCTTTCTAAGAGTTCATTAAACCCTAAGCATGGCATTTTACACAATGAGAAATAAGCAAACTTATTTCTCATTGGCAAAAATGTATTGATTGTAATGGTTCCTATTTTGGTTAATAGAGATGTGTTTGAGCCTGGTTATAATGGTTTAAAATCATGGTACAGAGCTACAATTACTTTTGCACCAGCCTAGTTCAATTTTTCAGCCATACTGCCAAACACTCATGCTTTTCATATATTTCTGCATCTCTAGCCTTGTGTGTTGACCTTTTCTCCCATATTTATTACTTTCCAGTTGGTTGCTGGAATTCCAGGCATCAGATCCAGGTTCAGCAGCACCAGACACATCTTTCTCTCTAAAAGACAACTTCTCCAGCAGAATTCCATTTATATTTTACTGAGAAAGAATTAGATACATAGCCAGTCTTAGTTTCAAGAGAAGCTGAGATATCAACTATATGGCATCAATGTAGGTTGATCACATAACTTGTTATTAGTAAAGCCAGGATCAAATAGAAATTTGCTGGTTCTACGGTCTGAATTCTGAACTCCATGTCTTTCATAATTCTATGAAAGGAGGGGAGAATGTAATGTAAATTGAGCTATATTCAGAGATGTTTTCAAGACTATTTAGAAATTGCATGAAAACAAACAACTGAAACTGTTTTAAGTATCAGATCTTTTATTGTTGTTTTTAATACTGGAAAATCTAAAATGATTGTTGATAAAGCAGTTTCCTTTGATGGACACGTCTTTTTGTCCCTCAAAACCTCTCAAATGAGGCAAATGTGCACTGACCAACAATCTGTGTTCATTGGAATTTGTTCAATTGTATGTTTATTTTTTTGTTTCACATCTCACATCTAAATAATCATTGAATTTGGTTCAATATGTATAAATTTGCATAAATGAGCTTGGATTCAAGATATAAAAAATTTCTCTGAGCAATTCAAACAACTTTCCAAAAATATCAAAGGAACTTGCTAGAACATGTATGATTCAGGCTTTGAACCTGCTGCATCCCAATTGCCATAGAGATATCTGTATCCTATTTATGGCTCTTCAATCATCTTTTTTATAAAGGCATTTTCTATTCTTACAGTCCTTTGACTGGGAACACAATTTAAAATATTTGACAACTGGTATGGCCCTGTTACTAATTAGTTAAAACAGGTGCTGGCCATAGTGAAGAAGAAGATCTGTATGTAAGTTTTCTATAACATTTTACCTGCTACCTCATCAATATTTATTAGGTCAATCAGCTTTATATTCCTCTGAGATTCAAAGAAGGGAGATGGAGAGGATATTTAGCCATACTGAGTTGTGAATATATGCTTAAATACCAGCATTGCATCTCTCTCTGCTTTGACTTTCAATGAATGTGAGTTTTGTAGAGGTAAAGGATATTGATTAGATGGCATGAAATTTAGTTCTTGGGGTATAACATACTTGTGCAGTTTCTTATGAAAGTGAGATTTGACAGCCTGGATCTTTGAAATTGTTCCATTGAAGTCTACCTAATTTTTTTATTGACGTATCTACCAGTAAGTTCCCTTTTATTCTCATGTTATATTTTCTCACTTATAAAATAATGGGCTTGGTCTAGACTAGGGAAACCCAAACTGTCTATGAAATAGGAGATCCTAGGAAGTTTTGAAAATTATTCATAGCAGGGTTATATTCCAGACATACTTAGTAAGACTCTCCACATATTTTTTGGGGGGGAATCTTTATTTTAACAAACTCCCAAGTGATTCTTACATAGCTAGCTCAGACTTAGTTTGAAAACTACTGTAAAAAAACTAAATGATTCGTAAACTTTTGTGTCAGAAGGTCCCAGACAATATTTAGAGAAACTGTTAGCAAGTTATGTTTATGTTCCCTTTAAACCCATTCCAATTCCTTGAGGAAGCCCTACTAAGATTCCGATATTTTCACCCCTCCCAGGACCTATTGTATATCAATCGGCAACGTCCCTAGGATAGCAACATCTGCCCAGCACTGTCTTCCTGAGGGCATCCTTTACCTCCTTGTTCCTCAAGCAGTAGATGGCTGGGTTGAGGAATGGTACAATGATAGTGTAGAGCACAGAGATCATCTTGTTGTGGTTGAAGGTATACAGGGCCCGGGGCCGTGCATAGGTGAAGAGAGTGGAGGAGTAGTAGATAACAACCACTGCCAGATGAGCAGCACAAGTGGAAAAAGCTTTCCAGCGTCCCTGGGAAGTAGAGATCCTCAGGATGGCTGCAATGATGGCAGCGTATGATGAAACCACAGCCAATAGAGGGAGTAGAATCATCACCAAGGCCAGAAGGAAGTCTACTAGCTCTGCTTGCTCCTTGTCAGAGCAGGTGAGGTTGAGTAGTGGGGAAATATCACAGAAAAAGTGATTAATGATGTTGGGTCCACAGTAGGACAATTGGGAAATAAAAAGAAGCTTCATCATGGAGCTGAAGAAGCCACTTCCCCAAGAGGCAGCAGCAAGACGAGTTGCCAGACTGGAAGGCATGAGACTAGGGTAACGGAGGGGTCCACAGATGGCCAGGTAGCGGTCATAGGCCATAACGGCCAACAGCACACATTCAGTACAGGCTAAGGCAATAAAGAAGTAGAGTTGGGTCATGCAACCTCCATAGGAGACTCTACCATCCCGGGTAAGAAAGGCTGCCAAGAGCCGAGGAATGGTGACATTGATGTACCATAGCTCCAGGAGAGAGAGATGGCCAAGGAAAAAGTACATGGGGCGATGAAGGCTTGGAGTGAGCCATATTGTGATGACAATGAGTGCATTCTCCAACAATGTCAGAAGGTAAATTACAAAAAAAAGAACAAAGAGGAGCAGCCGGAGGGGTGGAGTGGTGGGGAAATCCACCAAGACAAAGTTCTCAACATGGCCTCCACTCAAATTTCTCATGGTCTTCGTCCGCTTGAGTGCCTAAAATAAATCACAGGAAGAACAAGAGGTTTGAAAGATAGGTGCAACAAACCACTAACATAGCCTCAAAGTTTATAAACTCTGAAGACGCTTAGGGGTATAGTAATTATTATACCATTTTCCTCTTCACTTTGCTGTTTTGTCTCTCACCTTAAAGAAATGTTATCAGAATTGAGTACTCAATTACCTAGCGATCTTAATTACAGTTGGTATTTGATAAATACTTTACGAATGATTTCAGAACTGCATTAGCATTTTGATTCTTGTTTCTTGTCCAGGACATGTTCTTCCCTTACATCCCTTAGAGACAACGATTAAACTCCTAAGCCCAGAGCACCTTTTCTCAGTATTTGTTGAACGAGTGAATAACAGAAGCTCTGACCTCAAGCTGGAGCCCACAAGCTTATCTCTCAAGGGAAATTGTACTAAGAGGAAGTAATAACTCAAGGAGATTGCTTGAACTATAATGCAAGGCAACATGGCAGTATGAAGGTTGGTTTGAAAACTATTCATTTCCAAATGGAGAGAAAATTCAGTTCAAAAAAGATAATGAAGTTCTGCTCCAGAGAATAGTTTTTTTTCCATTCATTTTACATATACTTTTGAATACATTTTTAGTGCTAGAATTAGACAGTCTTGTTTCCAGGAGGTATACTAGGTTAAAAAATGGACCTCCTAAAAGTTGTGCATGTCTTAATTCCTGGAATATGTAAATGTTACATCATATGGCAAATATTTTGCAAATGTGATTAATTAAGGACTTCGAGATGGAGGGCTTATCCTGGATTTTTCAGGTAGGCCTTAAATACAATCAAAAAGGTCTTTACAAGACAGAGGCAGAATGAAATTTGAAACAGATGCACAGAGGAGAGGCAATGTGAAGATGAAGCAGAGAAGGATTTAAGGATGCTGGCCTCAAAGACTGAAATGATTTGGCCACAAGACAAAAAATGCCTGCCGCCATCAGAAGCTAAAAGTGACAAGAAAGAATTTCTCAAGAGCCTCCAGAGGGAGTGCAGCTCTGCCTATTCCTTGAATGGAGCCAAGTGATACTGATTTTGGATTTCTGGCCTCCAGAACTGTGAGACAATAAATCTCTGTTATAAGCCACCACATATGTGGCAGTTTGTTACCGCAGCAATAGGAAACTGATGCAGCTGGTGAGGCAGGAAAATGAAAAAGGAAGTCATTTTTCCAACCGTTCTTCTATGCTTTTCCAGTCTCCTATCAACACTGCTAGTGACCAAACATCTCCAGGAAAACTGGTAAAATTACAAGTCTGACTTGAGATTGGGTCACATATCATTAAGCATTTTCATTTTTGCTGTGATTTAAGTACCTGTCTTTAAACGTTGTTTTCCTCTATGAAACTTTAAAAATGATATACTAGTTGCATACTTTTAACTTGCCATCATTTTTTTTTTAAGATGCATTCTTGCTATGTTGTCCAAGCTGGACTCAAACTCCTGAGCTCAAGGAATCCTTTCACTTCAGCCTCCTGTGTAGCTAGGACTGCAGGTACAACATCTATTTGTTATCAGACATTTATGTGGCCAGAGAGTCTACTTTTTTACTGCATTGTGAGAATTGAAACTATTAGATTACTTCTTTATGTATTCAACAAAATCTAAATATCAATGCTATGGTAGTGATATCCACTAATACTTGCTTAAACAAGTACATAAATGAGCACATCTTTTTAAAACTGGAAATTTTACATCATTTATTTCACCAAACTCATAATTCATGGTATTGTAATATATTTATAATTGCAAGTCTTTTATTGATTTCTCTGTACCTACCTACATGTTTTTGTTTACTGTACTTTAAAGACTATGAGTGCTTCATAAAATATTTTCTCTAGCTGTTATACAACTAGCATACATTTACCTAAAGCAATATAAATATGAATATATAAAACATCTAAAAATATATTGTACAAAAAGATTTAAATTTATTGGAAAACTATCTCATAATAATATATTTTATGCTTTTGTCCAATGTTTGTGTGCATTATAAGACTTATTACCACAATGAGAAAGATTTTAGCATCGATTCTATTCTGAATTTTCATTTTAGAGAGTAAACACTAAGAAAACTAGTTCACATATAAGTGATATTGATGTACCATAGCTCCATGAATGAAAGTCTGTTACAGAAATAACACTAGATTATTTAAACTTTTAATTAATTGTATGCCAGAAAATATTCAGTAACATATCATTAAAATTATTTTTTGATCTATTGGCTGACAGCTTGATTAGCTTCTATTTCAATTGTGTTGAAAGAAACAGATTGTAAACCACTGACCAGGGAACGGATTTGGTACCCAGTTATTAGTCCTTTACTTTCTCGATGCTGACATTGGCATTGGTACTAACTTACTAACTTACACTCTTGGGAACTTCCATGTGATAAGATTTTGCTAAGCCTTTCTTTGTTAAAAAAATGAAAAGAGAAGTGGAAAAGGAAAAGACACTTTCTCTAGCAGATTAATTTTAAGAGCTCTTAAGGGAGCTGAAGATGAGAGAATCAGTCCTTTGGAACTATTCCTGCCTGGACCTTGGAAGATTTTTGTTTTTGTACCCTCAAGTGTCCAATAAGTCCAGTTTGGAAACAGTGCCTTAATGCTTCAGATACTTTTCTGAGTGAGAGTTTAAAGAGAAGGTATGCATGGCAAGGTTAGGGACAGGGTAGGAAGGAAGCCCAACATTTCCCAGGAGTAGGTAATAACAGAGGATGGGAAAAACTTGAAAATGATGGCTGGAAACTCAAGAGACAAGGTAAGGGAATTGAGATACTAGGGCAGACTGAACAATGACAGAACATCTGAAGAGGGACTTGTACTCATCCCTCTATTATCAATGTAACAGAGCAGTAGCAAAATATAGTAGGCACTCAATAAATATTACTGGAATGAGTTTCAGTCTTGATTTGTATAGGCTTGAATTTAAATCATTCAGATTCACATTGTACTTAGAAAATATAGATAATTGAACTAAAGGAAAACTAGGGTTCTTTTTTAGTTACTGCACTGCATAAAATTGGTTGAAATTCCAACTTACCAGGGTCAGTCCTGAGGGATGCGGGAGAAAAGTTGTTGGAAAATGGAGTGAAAGGTAGGAAGCAGCCTTAGAAATTTACTGACTGTTCACAAGTTTATTGGGAGCCAATATTCTACCATGGCTTAGATTGTCTGCTGATTCAAAGACAAGGCTACAAGTTGGTCCCCTTGTGCCCAGAGGTACCCAGACTCCTACCTCCTGCCCACTCCTCAGTAATATTATGTCATGATCTTCATGGGTTTCCAGCTCAGTTGCTGAAAACTGAATCCTGTTTGCTATTCTGTCTGGCCTGCTACTGCCAAGAATTTTCTTCTCCAACCAAGGCAACTCCAACCCCTATTCTCCACCAAAAATGGTCTGTTCTTTTATTCTTTTCCTGCTCCAAGTCTGCCCTCCCTTTGTGAAGAGGCCTTCCTCAATAGATTACTTCTGAATCATAGTACGCAGATCCCTTCTGTAGCTCTGAGTACATCAGGGCCCTGTGCCCACTGAACTCTTCTTGTATTTGTCCTTTTTTGTTTCTTGTTTGCTTTAACTTTTAGGTACGTCTTTTCTGCATCATCAGTCTGGGATCCCTTCCTCCTTTATTAGCTCTACAAAATGTTTGTATCGGGGAGGAGTCTACCATCAGGGTGGCACAGTATAGCTTAGCCTGCAATGCTAACAGTCACACAGTGATGATCTCTTTAAACATACACTTCTCATTTGGCAGCTTAGGTTCCAAGTAATAATTAATAGGGAGCACCTTGAAGATTTCTCCCATTGCATTTTCCCTCAGAACCAAGAACAGCTCTTTATGGGTTGGTTTTCTCAGGACTAGATGATATTGATGCTATTGTACAGTAAATCTTTTATTTGCCTTTGAATGTTCCCTTTCACTATTACCCTCCCCTTTACTCCTGTTTACCATCCCTCTTATTTATTCCTCCAGTCACATCAGAGTTCTTCAAGACACCACTCTGTTATTTTACATCTGATCTTTTGCACGTGAATAAACATAATAAACAATGGTGCATCTGTAAGGACTTTGTCCAAAAGGTCCTTCACACTCGCAGCTACTATTATGACCGTGACTCTGTTAATAGATCTATGGGGTAGCTGTGTATCTTCCTGGATTTTTTCTCCTTGGTACCAGAGATCTCACTCATTCTATTCTAGTTAAGTTCATCGCTTTGGCCACAATATATAAACAATACATATTTATCAAATTAGTTAAGAAATGAATAGGGTAATACTTTAAGAACTTGGAAATTTAAAAGGTAGAATATCATTTCAGGGGTAGAAGGTCGAATCTGTTTTATTATTTGAGAAATAGTTCTGCTGCTGCCTCTGCTGGTAATATTTGTCATTCCTACTTCATTAGACTATATCACATTAAAAGAGACAGTTAGCTGAGAATTATTTGCCCATAATATGAAAAAATTCATTATTGTAAAGCACCTTGGTAATGCCATAGGTCTGTGGGCCTGAAACCATGTAGATATAACTTAGATCATCCAAACTGGTGATTCACATCAGCACATTTGCCTGGATTCTTGCTTAACCTCTACCTTCTAGAGTTACATAAGTGAAGGTTAGTAGTAGATTGCCTGGTGTCCAGTGGTGCTGGGAAGTGACACAAGCCTTCACCTAGAGACACATTGGGCAGAGCCCTGTGCCTAGCATATCCCACACCCAAAGAAAACTTTCTTTTCTTTTCTTTTTTTTTTTTTTTGTTTCTCTTGAATTCCTCTTTTTATCATCACAAAGTGAAGAATCTTAATGTGCCTACCAAAAGCTGGTGAATAAACAACAGAGGACTGTCAGAAATTATTATAATTACTGTCTTTGTATCTACCAAGCATATAAAGAAGATATAATAATAATTGATTACTCTGTGCAGGGTAGTGAGTATTTTTCATATGCTAACTCAATTCTCACAGCAGCCCAGTGAGTTTAAGCACTGTTATTTCTATTTGTAAATGACACAGATAAGTCTTTTGTTTTTTCTCAAGATCATACATCTAGACAATTGTAGAAGTGGAATAAAACTAAATCTCATTATAAAGGTATGGTGGGAATTTTAACCTCTATCCCATACATCTGCCATGGAAATAAGCAAACGTCCATGGATATAGCCAGATGGACTCACTTATATAAGAATAAAGGTTTTTTTGTTGTTTGTTTGGCTTCTCTATGTATGGTAGTCAAATTCATTCAATAGTTTTTTTCTTCAAATCTCATTCGAATTCATAGATATAAACTTAATATAATTGGTATTTCTTTGAGTCTTGCCTTAGGGGAAGTGAAGTGCTACACCCTAAATACACCAAGATTGGCTTTTGCCTCTTTTATCATGGCTTTCTGCTTTCTGGGTTCCCCTTTCCCACGTATGTTTTCCTGCCCTGACCAAAGTCTTTACAAATCTCTAGCATTTTACCACATTGCCACTTAAAAAAAATCCCTCACCCTTGTGAACATTTCAAATGCATTTCTCAGGTGCTACCTCTAGAATCATAACCATATAATTGAAAGATTAAAATAACAGGGTACTCACTCTGAGATGTTCAAATGATTAAGCTTTTTCAAAATTTAAGCACATTGTATATCTTGAGGAATTCAAGCAGTTTTCTGGATTATAAGGAACTGAAAATTGTAGGGAATGGATGAAGGATTTGAGGGCGTCTAACCTGAATAAGGACAAAATTTCTCACAGAAGTTCACCTACTTCTTTGCTTGCCTGTCTTCCATATTCACACACATACCCTGCTTTTTGGATATTTGTCAATAGGCTGGTTACCTTTTGCAGGTATGGTTTGGGCAGGTAGGGTTTGCTCTAGGAACTCTTCAATTAAGTTGATACTTCATGCTGGTCTCTAAGTTGTTTGTGGCATGATAGAGCTGAGGTTTGGCAGATGGGGCCCTGAAGCAAACGGGGGCAGTGGTAGCCAGCCCTTATTACATTTTCCTCATTACATTCTCATCAGGGACATAGCTCCCTAGTAAGTATTGTCATGGTGATCTATCTCTCCCCAACAAGATTATATCCAAGTCACCTCAGGGACCATTTGTTCTAGGGCATAGGAGATACAATGAAAGAACATTGTCTGGAGGGACATGGGTGTGCACGGAAGTGGAGTAAAGTCCTCGGGTTCACTGCCTGAGCGCCATCCATGAAGTGCTTCTGCAAACCTTATTTTCAGAGGTGCCTAAGGGGTGCATAGATAAATGATAATTCAAGACTAAAATTCTAGTGAGGAAGTAAAACAGAAAAGTAAGAGTTATAGACACGTTAATTCTGATGGGTTATTGAGACTATTACATTTTTTGAGAAGATGTTTATTTGTAAAACTCTGTTCACTGTTGCCTGCTTTCACTTGTTCGTGTTTACGTATTGGAAGAGATGATTAATCTCTCTTCCATAAGTCTATAGCTTCCACGAGAAAAGTCCGTTGCTGCTTGCCCTTCTTTACAACCCTTTGTAAATAAAACCGGATGCACAGGGAAGCTCTCAGGATAATTGGTGGGAAGATGTGTAGAGGAGTGCTTGTGAATTCCTGATTCCTGCCTCAGATCTGAGTCTGGTTTCTGAAAATAATGGGAGTTTCTTTCTCTCACAACTCTGGTTTTCTTGACTGTCATTTATACCCAGGTTGCTTCTTTGCTTCTTGGTCCACTGAACTGTCACAAATGGAGTAGGGCACCTTGTAGGGTGTGCGCTAACCAGCCTACCACTGCAGGTGTTCAAGCAGAGCCCAGATGATCTGTTAGGATGCAATATTGGAGAGCGAGTGCCTGCAATAAAAATGATGGCTCTCTTCTCTCGGCAATAATGGCAATTTGTTGTTACTGCAGAACATTAGAGTTATAAGTAAGTACTTTGCAAAAGATTAAATGATGCGATAAGGAGTTAGAGAAATACAGTTATCACTGAGATTTTAGCTCAAAGTGGTCAGGAGATGGTAACTTTCAGAAAACACAGAAGGTGGAACAACATGAGAAAGCCAGGGATGAGTTCAGGCTTGACATATTAAGCTCAAGGGAAAGCAGATATATGCAGCAATAAGTCAGAAATAATGGCTTGGATCTTAGGTCTGTCTTCAGATTATAAACTTGGGAGTCAGCATTAATAAATACGTGTAATCAAACTTGATAAATATAACCAGAGGAATAGAGTTGAGACGAAAAGAAACAAAGAGAAGGATGTAAAGGAGATGCTTGAGCAATATAGACCAAAGAAGGAAAAAGATGGAAAGTCTAAGAAAGGAATTGTAAGAGCACAGTGTTTTCTGGAGGTTAAGGGGCTAGACAGTTTCAGGAAGGTGGGGGTGGTGAGAAAAACAAGAAAAAAGTATTAAAATAAAAAAGAGGAAGCTATTTTTATACTCTTTCCTGTTGGTGCGAAAAAATACGCAATTGCCATTTACTGAATAATCACTATGTACTATACACTGGACATTTTGCTAAAAACTTCATAAATGTTTTATTTATCTTAGCAATAAAATGTAGCTACAATCTAAACAAGTTTAGATTGGTACAAAAATACAACTGCTTAAATAAGATAGAATTGTATTTCTCTTTCATGTAACCCCACAGTGATGAGTGGTTCACAGCTGGCAGGGCCTGTGGAACAGCTTGACTTCACAAGGTTGTATAAACCACAGGTTCTCCTAGGCTCAATAGAAAGCTTCTATTGGCAAGACCAAGGCACTGGTCTGGCTTTCCATATCCTAGCCATTAGGAAAGCAGAAAGAAAGAAACTGATCTTAAGAGTGAGATATAGAAGTTTCACCCAATGTTTACACTTATATCTCATTGATAAGAACTTGGTCACATGATAGTCAAACCTGGCCACAAAGAAAGCTAAGAAATGTAATAACTAACTGGCCATTTGTGTACTCAGCCAAAATTCCAGAGGGTTCTATTACTAAACTCACAATAAGAATATATATTCTCATTGGCAATTTCAGATACAAGAAATTATGATCCTGTTAAAGAGGTAAAAACAATGCTTTAAAAAGGTAAGTGATTATCACAGAATCACATACTTAGTATGTGGCAAAGACAGAAATTAAACTCAGGTCACATTGATTCTGAGTTTATTTTTAGATGACTGTAGATTCGTATGCAGTTATGCTAAATAATACAGAAAGATCTCATGTATACTTTACCTAATTATCCTCAAGTGTAATGTCTTACAAAACTATACAATGCTGTGACAGCTAGGATGTTGATATTATTACAGTGAAGGTACAGAACATGTCAATCACCACTTGAGTCCATACTATTACTCTTCTATAGGCACATTCACTTTTCTCATACCCATATTCCATTCTTAACCCTTGGCAGCCTGGCAACCACTAACCTATTCTCAATTTTGATAATTGCTTCATTTGAAGGATACTATACACACACACACACACACGTATGTGTGTGTGTATACATATATGACAGAATCACAAACCTAGTATATGACAAAGACAAAAATTAAACTTAGATGTATATATTTATAAATGTAGTATTTATAAATATGTATATATACATATACATATTTATAAATATACATGTATACATTTATAAAGGTACACACATATATTGTTTAGTGCTCTTGTGAATTTTTCTATTCAGTGATTATACTTTCAAATCCAGAGTTTTCATTTGGTTCTTATTTGTATTTATTTGTGGTATGTACTTTTAGTGATGTTTTTCATTTAGCATAATTATCAAGAGATTGATTTAGATTGTGTGTTTCTATCAATGGTTTGTCCTTTTCATTGTCGATTAATATTTCAAGATATAGATATACTACAGTTTAAGTAGTCCCTTCTTGAAGGAAATTTTGGTGGTTTTGTGTGTGTGTGTGCGTGTGTGTGTGTGTGTGTGTGTGTGATGAAGTTTCACTCTTGTTGCCCAGGCTGGAGTACACTGGGGTGATCCCAGCTCACTGCAACCTCTGTCTCCCAGGTTTAAGTGATTCTCCTTCCTCAGCCTCCCGAGTAGCTGGGATTACAGGTGTGCACCACCATGCGTGGCTAATTTTGAATTTTTAGTAGAGATGGGGTTTCACCATGTCAGACTGGTCTTGAATGCCTGACCTCTGGTGATCTGCCTGCCTAGGCCTCCCACTGTGCTGCAGTTACAGGCTTGAGCCACCATGCCTGGCCTCCAGTTTTTGATTATTTTAAATGAAGACAATTTAAAAATCTTTGAGATGATCGAATTCTTAGTTGACAAGTTTTGTTTTGTGTTTTGAACACTGGATATGTTATCCTGCTGCTTTTTAGTCTTCATTGTTTCTGCTGAAAAGTCAGCTGTTAAACTTATTGGGGCTGACTTGTAAATAATGAGCCATTTTTTCTTTTGATGCTTTCAGAATTTCCTCATTGTCTTTGACTTTCAGCATTTTTAGTATGTTATGTCTTTTTATGTATCTCTTTGCATTTATCTTACCTGAAATTTGTTGAGCTTCCTAGATGTGTAGCTTTATGTTTTTCAGTAAATTTGGAAAGTATTCTGCCAGTATTTCCTTAAATATTTTTGTTTGTTTGTTTCCTTTCTCTTTGTTCTTTCTTCCTGGTACTCCTATTACACCAGTTTTGGCATGTTTAATTGTGTCTCACATTGCTCTGAGGCTCTATTTTTTTTCATTGTTTTTTCTTCTTTTCCTTCAAATTGCATAATCTTTATCACTCTAACTTCAAGTTCATTAGTTTTTTATTCCTGCTAGTTCAAATTTGTTGTTGAGTGCTCTTGTAAATTTTTCTCTTCAGTGATTATACTTTCAATTCCAGAGTTTTCGTTTGCTTTTTATTTATCATTTCTCTCTCTCTGTTGGTATTCTGTATTTGATGTGATATTGTTATATATCTTCCTTTACTTCTTTAATAGTGATTTTCTTTAGATCTTCAAATATATTTACAATGGTTACTTTGAAGTCTGTCTTTTAGATATGGCATTTAGTCACATTCTCACAGACAGACAGTTTCTTTCTTTTTTTTTAATATGGGTCATAGTTTTATCTTTCTTTGCATAATTTATATTTTATATTGGAAACTGGAATTTTGTATAATATACTGTAGAAACTCTGGTCATTGGTCTTTCTCCCCTCTCTCCCCATTAGGCCTTGTTTTAATTATTTGCTTGTTTACTTGTTCAGTGACTGGCTGGATTATTTCAGTAAAGTCTATCTTCTCCTATACTTCTGCAGTATTAAGTCTTTAATGTTGCTTTTCAGAAGACACACATAGTGACAATATTTTGGCAGAGCTTATGTTGTCCCCTTTTCTAAATACATCCAGCTTTTAATCTAATAATTACCAGCTGATTGCTCCATTGTTTAAAAAATGTCCTAGAACATAAATTTCTCTACCAAATAATTCAATAGAATTCA
Organism: Cacajao melanocephalus; assembly: GCA_963573385.1. Lineage (NCBI taxonomy): Eukaryota > Metazoa > Chordata > Mammalia > Primates > Pitheciidae > Cacajao > Cacajao melanocephalus. The sequence goes on along the minus strand of CAUYLG010052851.1, from coordinate 24,793 downwards.
GACTTCTTTGAAGGAATAGTTGCTGAGATCAGTGTTTGTGATTTGTTATTACCCCAAGAGGGCTACTCCTGGCTCTCTCTTTTTCCTGTTTAGTGGACATATTAAATGATATTCAGGTAGAACAGTCTATTCTGAAGATGCTAGCCAACAATATGGGTAAATCCTATATTGATCTTATGTGGATACTGTATCTCCTGAGTGCTCCCATAAATCTGTATAAGCCTTAATTCATGTTACATCATAATTTCTTAGCCTCCCCACTAGTAGAATATAAGTTTTTTGAGAGCAGAAAATATATCTTATGTGTTTTGTTTTCCCCATGGTTAGTGTAGTGTCTTGAATACAATGAATTATGTATATAGAAGAGACAAATGGACATTTTTTCCCACAAAAAATACTCTACATTTAGATGCAGAACAGAAGTAATTTATCTCTTATTTTGTTTCTTCATTAATGTCTTACTATGTTACTTATTGACACTAGAGAATATTTTCATTTCTTCCCATTAAAGAAATTTCTTGGTATAAAAATTTAGAAAACCCTAATGAGAAATTGGGTCAGAGACAAAATCTTGAATTATATATATTAGATTATAGACGAGAGATGTGATATAAAAAAGTTTCACATGTATGCTGAAGTATATAGCTATAATTTATTCATTTTTATTACTGCCACAAAGAAATAATTATGGCATACATGAATATGCCATAAGTTTTCTATCCATTCTGTAGTATATTAGCTGAATAATTTTCAGCTTTTGCCATTTTGCAAATATTGTGTTTAAGGACATCTATGTGTGTCTTATGATACACATGTGCATACTATTCTTTAGGGCATACACCTTAGAAAAGTTTAACTACAGGGTATGAGTATCTCCAAAATAAGTTTATAATACCAGACTGTTTTCTAAAATGACTGAACAATTATACATTCATTAAGAGCACTGAAGAGTTCTTGTTGCTTTATGTTTCTTTTTTGACACTCATTAATCCAGCCTTTTAATTTTAACCATTCAAATGAGTATGTGATAGTACTTTACTGGGATTTCAATGTTCATTTTCATGCTTACTAATAAGATCAATCACGTTTTAAGGTATTTATTGAACATTTGAATATTCTCTTTTATAAAGGATCTATTTGCATCTCTTAGAAATTTTTCCTTTGTCTTTTTATTTATTGAGAATTTTATTTCTTCTAGAAATTATTTATACAGTCATAAACTACACAGTGATGTTTTGGTCAATGACAGACCACACAGATAATGGTGGTTCCACAGATTATAATACCATATTTCTACTGTGCCTTTTCTATGCTTAGATATGTTTAGATCTATAAACACCATTGTGTTAGAACTGCCTACAGTATTCAGTACAGTAACAGACTGTACATGTTTGTAAACTAGGAGCATTAGGCTATATCATACAGTCTACATGCAGAGGAGCTTTGTGTAAGTACATTCTGTGATGTTTACACAATGACAAAATCACAAAATTACATATTACTCAGAATACATTCTCATTGTTAAGTGACAGATGACTTTATATACCAAATGAGGGCCTTTGCCAGTTACGTGTTACAGACTTTTTTCTCTTTCTGTGCTTTGCTTTGTTTGGTCCTTACTTACATTATAAAATAAACTGTAAACACAGAAAATTATCTAAACAAATACATAGCTTATTTAATCTTTCATGGGCAAAACCCCTTGCAATTACCACCTAGACCAAGGAAAAGAACGTTGCCCGTTAGGAGGTGTTCCCATGTGCCTCTTGTCCTGCTCATCACAGACTCCTCCTTCTAAAAAGAATTATGATCCTAAATTTCATACTTAGTACTCTCTGAAATTTCTTTATAGCTATATTATTTGGCTTTCTTTTCCACTCTATCAATAGTGTCTTTTTGATGAATAAAATGTCTCAATTTTGATTTAATCAGCCTTTTACATTTTAGTTAAAAGTTTTACACACAGTTTAAACAGTGTTTTCTATCCCAAGTTAGTGAAGATATCTTCTTATATTGTCTTTAAAAGTTTTATAGTTTCACTTTTCTAATTTAGTTTTTGATTTTTAGAAATTGATTATTTTTTCCAGATTTTGTTTTTCCCATATGGATATGCTATTTTCCTAGCACCAGTTATATTTAACGTCTATCATTTTCTCACTGTTCTGCAATGCTTTATTTGTCATAAAGCAAGTGCCCATATGTGCATGAGTCTTTAGGTATTTTCAGCTTCCATTTAGTTACTTATTTCTGGCAACTAGCAATCCCCACCACAGTCACTATATCAGGCACGAGCAGGCTAATTGGTCCAAATTTAGGTTCAGGATCTTGAGTCTAGACTTGACGTAATATCCTCTGCATCCACCATAGGGGAGTAAATAGTATTTATTTTTGAGATGTTTAGCTTCCCTAGATTAAACAACCAATTGTCAGGAGCGGAACTGAAGTAAAAGAAAACTCTTACCACTAAGTAATGGCTGCAGATTGAAGGTAGCAGAGATTTTTGTCTGTACATGTGTCATGAAAATAATCCCAAAGAAAGAGAGTCATGGTCAGGGGTAAACTTAATCAGTTAATGTGCATAATAAGTTTATCCATTATTTCATTTATTTTATAACATTCATATAAATAACAGAACTCAAAATTACATCAATACTCTTACATATCTTGTCAGAAATAATTTGTCTTACGGAAGGTACATTCCAGTGCTTCATAATTTTGCCTAAAAATTCCTTAACTTTTATTATTATTATTATTTGAGATAGAGTTTTGCTCGTCACCCAGGCTGGAGTGCAATGGTGCAGTCTCCACTCACTGTAACCTCTGCCTCCTGGGTTCAGGCGATTCTCCTGCCTCAGCCTCCTGAGTAGCTGGGACTACAGGCGCCCACCACCATGCCCGGTTAACTTTTGTAGTTTTGGTAGAGACAAGGTTTTACCATGTTGGCCACACTGGTCTCAAACTCCTGGCCTCAAGTGATCCTCCCATCTCAGCACCCCAAAGTGCTGGGATTACAAGTGTGAGCCACCAGGCATGGCTGACAGCTTTAGATATTTAAAACATCGCTCAATGCAGTGGTTTTATATGCTTTTTTTTTTTTCCTTCCACACTCTTTACCCAATTAATGAATATTCAGGACACATCGAAGTTGATTATTAGAATCCTATATCTGCAGGGGTATTCTTCTTCTGATACTGGGTAGTAGAAAGGTTGGACAACTTCTTTTTTTTTTTTTTTTTTTTTTGAGACAGAGTCTCGCTCTGTCGCCAGGCGCCAGGCTGGAGTGCAGTGGTGCAATCTCGGCTCACTGCAATCTCCGCCTCCCGGGATCAAGCAATTCTGCCTCAGCCTCCCGAGTAGCTGGGACTACTGGCGCGCGCCACCACGCCCAGCTAATTTTTGTATTTTTTTAGTAGAGACGGGGTTTCACCATGTTGGCCAGGATGGTGTCGATCTCTTTACCTCGTGATCCGCCCGCCTCGGCCTCCCAAAGTGCTGGGGTTACAGGCGTGAGCCACCGCGCCCAGCCGGACAACTTCTCTTAACAGGCTAAGTGGGTGCCTGTGATGACGTAGTTCCCAGTCTCAGTTACTTGCTGCTTATATCCCAACCTCTGGAACAAGGCAAGTGGTTTAGGCTTCTCCAGGTGTCATAGGGTAAATGCCCTCATTGAATTCTGTGCTTCAAACGAGCAACAATAACCTAGGATTATTTTTTCAAGGCAACTGTGTTTCCCGTCATTCTTCTGAAAGCATTTTTCATGTCCTTATTCCTCAGGCTGAATATGATGGGGCTGAGGAAGGGGGTAATGACAGTATAAGGGACTGCTATGAGTATGTCATCTCCTCCTGAGGCTTCTGGCTTCAAATAAACGATAGCTGCAAAACCAAAGTGGATTATAACCACTGTGAGGTGGGAGGCACAGGTGGAGAAGGCCTTCTGCTTGCCCTCAGTGGAAGGGATCCTGAGGACAGTAGAAATAATGAAGACGTAAGTCAGGATAATGAGCAGGAAGGTACCCAGCAAGCCGGACACTGAGATCAGTGTTACAGTGAATTCTGTGAGGTTACTGTCTACGCAGGACAGCCTAACAACTGCCCGCATATGGCAGAAGAAGTGTTTGACAAGGTTGGGTCTGCAGAAAGAGTTCCTGAATATCAGTGCAGTCTCTATAAGAGAGATAAAGAAGCCTCCAGTGCAAGCAGAGGCCACAAGTTTTCCACAGACAATGTTGGTCATAAGCAGTGGATATCTTAGAGGGTTACAGATGGCCAGGAAACGGTCATATCCCATCAGAGTGAGGATGATACAGTTTGTGCCACCAAGACCCAAGAAGAAACACATCTGTAAGCTACAACCTATGACTGAAATGCTTCTGTCCTTGGCCAGTAGATCTTCCAGCATCTTGGGGATGATAGTCAGTGTGTAGCACGTCTCAGAGAAGGAGAGTGCACTAAGGAAGAGATACATAGGGGTGTGGAGGTACCTGTCCACCCAAGTTAGACCCATGATGGTCAGATTACCTGCAAGGGTGAGAAGGTAGAGACAAAAGAAGACCACAAAAAGAAATGTCTGTACATGTGGGTACACAGAAAAGCCAATAAGAATGAATTCCTTTAGGATTGTCTGGTTGCTCTTCATTGTTTGAATGTCTGAAATTTGAAAGAAACAACAACAAACATTCAACTCCATTATCTTTTGATATCATCAAATGAAAATTGTGATGACTAAGACAAATCATCAGAATTACAATTACCAACTGCTTTTTCATGCAGTTTAGCAAAGCCACGTAAGGTAATGTGTTTTTCTCATTTTCCAGTTACTCACTTTTTTTTCTTTATTCAGATACTAACTAGTGATGACTTAGTATATGACAAGAAGGCTTGCTCTGGCCAATTTTTAAAAGGATTTTTTTTTTTTGGCAGGTGATATAATGTGGGAAGAAGCACTCTGGTTGATGCTCAGGTGAAAGAGGTTCAGATACATTAGGTGAGCCTTATTTGGATGAGCTTCTGAACACTGAGAAAACTTTTAAGTGGCTAACAGACAGAGTCAGGGTCCAGCATAGAAACTTCCACACAATGTGTGGTCTATAAATATTTACTATGTAAATATTGAGAATTGATTTCCAAATAATTTTAGGACAAAACTTGGACAATGACTTGCAATTGTTAGGGAAGCCCAAAGTCATTACCCGTTCTTGGAGAATATATTTAGGTCCTAGAATTTTAAAGGAAAGTAAAAAACATGTATCCTTCTTTCTACTTTGAGAAGAGGGAAAGAAGAAAGATAGGGCACCCTAGGACCCTTAGGATTGACAGTAATTAATTAGAATCTGTAAATGGTTTTGATAAATAGACTGTGCAAGCATTGTGCAGGTATCAATTGAGACTGTGCCTATTTTGTTAATTCCAAGCTCAGGCTTCAAAGAAAATAAGTGGCATTTACTAATTGTATAAATTTTTCAATAATGCTACATCTGATTTAATTTCATACTTCTCTGATTTCTATAACATGTTTTTTGTCCTTATATTTAACACATTGTTTCAGCCCTGTGGTATATTGAACTACTATTTTTCCTGCCCCATATGTCAATATATTTAATAACTAGCATTTATAGGGTTTATATTTTTCCAAATTCTTTCAAATGTTTATTGGTTTTACTCTTCACAGCATAAATATAAAGTGCATGGGACAGCTGTGAAATGGGTAGCACAAGTATGATTTATTTACTTATTCTAGAAATAAAATTATGTCTCAGAAGTGGCAGATTTGTGACTAGAAGCAAACAGTTTTGACTTCAATTGTATGTTCTTTTCATTTATCATTGCTTATCAAGTCAGCATGAGTTTCTTTGGTTTTTAAATCTACTTGCAGATGATTGTTTCACTTTTCTCTATGATCAGCATTCTGCTGCATTTTCAACTATTTCAGAGGCTTATCCCTAAGCCACTGTGGAAAATTCCTCCCATCAGTAGAGCACTTCACACACCAAGGCTCCCAAGCACTCTTGACCCTTCACAGTAACTCTGTAAGAAAGGCAATTATGTTTATTCTAGAACTAAAGGATTAAGAAGAGCAAAGAGAAAATATGCAATATATTAGCAAAACAGTAAGTTGTTTTAGTACTTGATGTCCTTGGTACAAAACTCAAGCTTTTTCTAACATACTACAAGAAAAAGAAAAGTCTGATTTTACACATGTTCTACCTCTCACAACACAGCTCTGGGAGCTGAGGCTGAAACTGGGAGGCGGCGAGGGGGTTGGGGAAGGTTCTGTTTTTAAAGTCACCACTAAATTCATAAGCATTTTGAAAATGCAAATAATCAGCAATACAAATCCTAAGATAGATCTTTTCTTATCTAGTCCTTACTTGACTGTGTGCTAAATATTTCCTTGATGAATCATCAGCAGTAGAGTATAAATGTCAGAATCTCTACTTGGGGTATATTCTAAATGTGTGCGTGATTGTGTGTGTGTGTGTGTGTGTGTGTGTATGTGTGTGTTGAGAGGGTACTATGTCTCACCCTACCTCACCTATCTCTGAAGTTGTCCCTAAATCCATCTGTGTTAAATTTGGGATATTAATCCACTGACCAAAATATTTATATATATACACACTTCCCAAAGAGAAATGGTAATATGGAAAAGATATGTAATTTTATCCCAATGATCCTTTCTTTTTGTAGTGACAATTAGATACGAGGAGAAAAGAGTAAAACCATCTAGAATAGTTTCCTACCTTGTGTATTTTATCAGGCTCCAAAGCGAATTCACTGTCATGATTATGTTCTTCTGAAAGAAAATTTTCACAATATTACGGAAGCATACTTTGTTCGCCACTCAAAAGAGACAGAGTTTGATTTAGTATGAAAAACACTAAACATTGATTTAGTATGAGAGTCTGGATTCTTATTTTTATCACTGCTAGCTTAGTGACACTGGGAAAGCTGCTGCATCTTCCGGATTTGAGTTTCCCCAGATGGGAAGTAAGAAAAAGGGTCCCGAGTTTATGCAAGCTTTCATATTCTATGGCTCTAGAGTTTTGTGACATGAACTATGAAGTCAGTCCATACCTGATGTGATCAGCCCCCACTGCCCACTAAATTACAATGGTTTGGAGCCTTCTTTTCTACTGATTTAGAGGTATTGTTTGATTATTGTAAGTGCTGGAGATTCCTCAGCTCTAAAGGTTTGGTTTTGGTTAGGAGATCCCAAGGGATTCCTCTCTCTTTCATCAGTGGCTGCAGATAACTCCCTCACCCAACTTTGTAATTGGCTCTCATTAGTTACAATGCTTTGTGTAACATGTAACTTGTAAAACTCTTCTAGGAAGTCTCTTGAGATTTTAAACTTGCAGAGTTTATATCCTGCCCATAAACAATGCTTTCTGCTACTTTATAAGTTTTGTTTTGGCAGGGAGGGTGAATAAAATTTGCAACTCTAAATGCTTATTCAATTCACTCTCACTGACAAAAATTCTCTCCTAGATCAGACTTTAGTCACACTCCTCTAAGCTCTCTTCTCAACTGGACTTCAAATTCAGGGTTCAGTGTCCATCCTTCTTGAGTCCGTACCACCTAATTGTAGCAAGAACCTTGCTAAGTGAGTTTGGAGAGAATCCCCTGTCCTTGACATTCACTTACCCTCAATATCTAATCAAATTCCTCATCTTCTACCATCCTCTGGCTACTAGCTAATCATCCTGGCCTGTCTTCAACAAGAGTCCTGTTAGATCAGTTCAGTGAGAATTCCCCTTTATCCTGATGTGGACTCCTATTCACCGATTCTACCCATCCTTTGGCTATGGATCCCCACTTTTCCATGCTGTATTCAAAATTGAGTCCAGTATTAAATGGAGGTCTGTTTTTCTCTATTATAATAGTTCCTGAATAAAGTATATTTTGCTATCTTAACTACTGCATACCTCTGGATTTCATTGACACTACTCACCACAAATATACTCATTATTTCCCTTTAATCACTGACTCCCTTTCTGGGTACTTAAGAAAGACCTACAGTGTATTAAAAACTGCTCCAAGCATTGAAGGAGAACTCAGAAAAATACAAGAAATGATATCTTCTTATGAGGGATTTATACTTCTTTGGAGGAAAGAAGGTCATGCCCATGAAAAGTGAATTGTAGTAAGCAGCACTGTAGTAAGCTGAGAACTACAACAATGATTAGATGACGTAAGATAAAAAACAACTGGACCAGGTTGTCAGAAAGAGGTATAGAGTAGGGGTGTTGGAAAGACTTCTAAAAATAAGCAGCAAGTCAGTGGCCCTTGCTCATGGCTGTAATCCCAGTGACTCAGGAGGCTGGGGGAGGGGGAGGACTGCCTTAGGGCAGGAGTTTGAGACAAGCCTGGACAACATAGTGAGATCCCATCTCTAAAAATAAAATAATAAACAAATAGATAAACAGTTAAATAAATAAATAAAATAGAGTGAAAATTTGAGTTTCTGTTGTACTCTAGGTTGTACTATCTTGTGGCAGTTCAGTACAAATACATCATTAGATGGAAAATAAGTATCTGAAAAGATATTCACCCATATCATTTATTAGAAAATAAAAATTAAAAACATGATATGATTCTACTACGTAAGTGTTCAGATACTTAAAATTAAGAAAAACATATTGACCATACCAGTGTTGGTGAGGATTTGAAAGAACTGTAACTCATACACTGTTCTTAGAGATGTGTAAGTAATAAAATAGTCTGGAATTTTGAAAAATAATTTGTCAATCTCTTAAAAAGTTCGATCTATTCAGGTTCCCAGGGCAAGATGATATAGAGTCACTATTTTTCCACCTTTCTTCTCTAAATACAATCAAATAACCTGGAAAGAATTAAATAGATCATCATAAAATGACTCTGAAAGGTAGAAACAAAGAGAAGGTGGACTGACCGCAGGACTTGGAGAACACCACCATGGTAAGCTCCCTAGGATTTATTTTACCTCCCATAGAGCCCAGACTGGGATGTGTAAAACCTTGAACTGTCAACAGGCATAGACAAAAACGAGGAAAGGAAAAGTAAAATTCATTGTCTTTGGTCAGCGGAAAAGGAAAAGAAGCCCAACAGAGACTTAATAGAGAGACTCATCGCCAATGGCAATGAGAACTCTAATCTGTTTGTAGCTACCATACTAAGGCAGCTTGAATCCTAATTCAGTCCCTATCTTGCACCAGCCATTAAAACCTCATCTGCCTATAGTTACAAGGCCAACAGAACCTAGAAGAGTAATCCATCCTCTGCCTCACACAACCTGACAGCAGCAGGATGATCATTGCCAGAAAAACCTGGGAAGCTCAGTTTGTCTCTTGGCCCAGTGTTGATTTGATAGGTGGTGAGCTCTTTGGCCCCAGAGTCTATGTCAACAAGGCCCAGGGTGGTTGCCAGAACCTACTCACTAAGCCTAACTATGGAGACCTTAACATAATATTAAACATGCCAAGATACAATTGAAAATCACCCTTGATACCAAGAACCAAGAAAATATCAATTAAGTGAGAAAAGACAACCAACTGATGCCAGTACCAAGTGAACCAGATAGTAGAACTGAAAATGATTTTAAAGTACCCTCCATAAAATTGATTCAGTAAGCAATTGCAAATTTCCTTGAAACATATAAAAAATAAAAATTATAAAAGCAATAACAAAATGGGAATTACAGAAATGAAAAATATAATAAGTAATAGTTCAAGTTATTTCATATCTGCTTGGGAAGTTCCCTTTATATTGGGGACTGCTAAATATTTATTTATATATGGAGATAAATACCTAAATATTATGCATATTGCTATTTTAAAATATTCCTGTTAGCTCATTTTAAAAAATGTATTCAACAGAATTTAAATGCAACATTAATTTTCTATTTTACATCTTCCATCAAAAATATATCTTATTTTTCTTTTGGAACATTTTTAACACACACACACACACACACACACACATATATATGTGTATACATCTTTGGTTGACTGCCTTATACTTCTCTATAACAAAACATTTATTGGTTGATTGTAAAATAAGTTTTTATTATATGTTATATAAAAGAGAAAATGTTATTAAGTGTGAAAGTTAAAATTTTAAAGTAAAATTATCCCTGAATAAAAACACTGCTTTAAAATTACCTCATATATTCATAACTAGTATTTATTTCTTTAAAAATGAAACAGATCAGAATCCGTTTTATTATTACAGAAACACTAGAAACTCTTATTTACAGTAGTATGAAAAAAGTCATTAAAGGAGCTTTAATGAATTTATTTTTTAACAGTAATGCTACTCAATTCTTTGAATTCCATCCAAGTAATGGAACATTCATAGGTTAATGATCTATCACTAAAAGTTAAATTCAATAATATAATTAGAGGATAATTTTATTGGTTCCTTTTTCTATGTTCCCCAAGTAATAAGGACTCTACTTGACCTGTAAAAAAGGTATTCACTGTTTATCATTAACATTCAATTTTTTTTTTCAGTTTCTGACTAATTCATCATAAGTTTTTCAGTTATTATCAAATGACTGTTAAGTATGATTGTTTAGCTCTTTCTTCTAAACACTTCGCTTAATGTTTTATGTTCAGAAGCTTCGGAGAAATGAAAATACTATTGATTTCAATCACTTTGGTCCACAGATTTTTTTTTTTGTTAAAATTCTTTTAGCCTATAATATGCATTAGCTATTTATGTACTCTTCTATTCACCTGACTTTGGAAAGGTTGAAGACACAGATTTCACTCATTTAATTTAGTAAACACTTTTTGATAAAACTTAAGTGACAGCAAGGACTTCCACTTCCAGGTAGGGTCTTTGTGACCCGGAGAAAATATAGTGGTAGGTATCCTGAATTTTCTTGTTGCCTCATATATCTCAGTCTTTGAGGTGGTAAAGTCAGCAACCCAGATACACAAATGAGCATAGTTTTGTTTGTTTGTTTTTGTTTTTGTTTTCCAAGCCTAAGAAAAGCCTGCTTTCCAGTGCCAAAGAGCAGGAGGGGACACCCTATTAAGACATAACATTCTTAAAGAGTAACTGCTAACTACAGCTAAATACCACAGAAAGTACCATAACCCTATGTTACAAAAAGCCGAGTGGGGAGTCTAGACTTCCACCTTCATGACGCTGTAACACAGTGCCTCAATGTCCTTGCCTGGTGGGGTGGTGTCAGAGAAGGCTTAGCAGGAAGCTACGGTCTCTGCTGTCTCTGCTGACTGATAACAGGCTCCCTCTTGCCCCCATTTCCACCAGAGGTGTCTGTGAAGACCATGTAGGAAACTTGAATTTCCACCCTCACTTGGAAGAAGAAGTAAGGCGCCCTGTGGTATCAAAGACACTACAGAGTCAGGATTTTCACCACTTCCCAGAGGTAATAAGCCTCAGTGATGTCAGTGGAGGCTAAGAGAGCCCCAAAGAGGCACTCCTTCAGAATGATCAAGGTAGCGTAAGCAAAAGAGAGTAGGGAGCTGGAAATCCCATCCAGCCCAGCAGTAAGGAGGATGCTCTCGCCATCCCTGAAGTCAATGGAAGCTAAGTGGAGAATCTGGACTTGTAGCCTAATCTAGTAGTCAATGTCAGCACTCCCACTTTCCCCTGTTGGAGCAGTGTTAGAAGCAGCCAGGTAAAACAGAAGGTTTAAATGAGATCCAAAGTCATAACATGATACCTAAAATACTCAGGTTCCAATAGGAAATACCTCTTCATGCTAAGAACCAAGAAAATTTCCATTTACTTTTTCTTTCCAGTTTTTTTGTTGTTGTTGTTGTCATTGAGCAAATAGTAAAAAGGATAAAACCAAATAATTCCATACCAAGACACATAGTCGAACTTCCAAAAAGCTAAAGCCAAAAATATCTTAAAATTAGCAAGAAAAAGTGACATTTACCTACAGGAAAAACATGTTTATCAAAGAAGTGAACATTTTTGGCAGTTGATGAGTGATATGTGTTTTCAGTATTCCATTAAAGCATGAGCCCTTAACAAAAAACCAAATTATCAGTTTAGCCAACAGCTCCACCTTAATATCATTTAATTGTCTGAATATCAGATACAAATGATCTAACTCTGACAATCATCTCATTTCAAGCTTTTAGCATCAAAAATAATACCAACTCATAGGTAAGACACAATTGGGGTATAGTTATAATGCAGTTTACTTGTCTCAAAGAACATATGTCTTTTTTAGGAACTAACATATGTAGTATTTTATTTAACTCAAACACAAATCCACATATTTACTTTTAATGGAAATAAGTGTTAGGTTTATAACAGTCATAAAAGCAGAGAGTTGACTCATCCAAAAGTGAACATCACATTTCATTTTAAAAAGCATCATAAACCAAGGTAATTTTACAATGTATATTTTCTCTAAACCCCAAGTATTTATTAATTCTCTCTTCAGTGAAGAGAATTAAAACGTCAAAACAGAACAGACGCTTGCAACTTTGCAGAGAAAAGGGAATGCTTATACATTGCTGGTGGGAATGTAAATTAGTTCAGGTGCTGTGGAAAGCAGTTTGGAGATTTCTCAAAGACCTAGAGGCAGAAATTTGACCCAACAATCCCATTACTGGGTATATACCCAGTGAAATATAAATAATTCTACCATAGCGACACAGCATATGTATGTTCATCACTGTACTCTTCACAGTACAAAAGACATGGAATCAACTCAGATGCTCATCAATGGTAGAGTGGATAAGGAAAATGTAGTACATGTATACCGTGGAATACTACCCAGCCATAAAGAAGAATGAAATCATGTCCTTTGTGGCGATGTGGATGGAGCTGTAGGCCATTATTCTAAGCAAATTAACATAGTAACAGAAAACCAAATAGTGAGTGTTCTCATTTGTAAGTGGGAGCTAAACATTGAATACACATAGAGAGAAAGAAGGGAAAAATAGACACCAGGGCCTAATTGAGAGTCAAAGGTGGGAGGAAAGTGAGGATTGGAAAATTATCTACTATTATGCTGATTAACTAGGTTACAAAATTATCTGCATATCAGTGCCCTGTGAAATGCAATTTACTCATGTAAAACACTTGCACATATACCCCTTGAATCTAATAAAAGTTGGACTGTAAACAAACAGCAAAAAATCCTAAAAAAATAGTGATAATACCACATGCTGACAAGGCTGTGGAGACAGGATCTCTCATAAACTGCTGGTGGGAATGCAAAATGGTACAGCTACTTTGGAAAATTGTTTGTCAGTTTCCTTTGAAACAAAACGCATACTTACCATACCACCTTATAATTACTTTGAGTATTTCTCTCAGAGAGATCTTAATTTCCTTTTAATAGCATATTTCTGTTCAAAAATTATGACAATGTGTCAGATTTACATATTTGGAACTAAGACATTGCAAATTTTCTACATTTAAATGGAAAGAATTCAATGTTAAGTTTAAGTAGAGTATGTTAAAAATACATGCTGTAATTCCTAGACCAACAACTAAAACAACACTGCAAGAAAAATAGTTATAAAAATCAATTGTTACCTTTTTCCAACATCCAGCTCATCTTTCGGACCTTCCTAACCCCAAAGCAGTGTCCTGGGAATATAATGAAATTAGTCGATATCTGATGTTGAATACGTTACCAATTACTATTGTCGTTTCTATTGAATCAGTGAATGAGTGAAGAAGTAGGTTGAAGGTGCAAATATTTACACCATTAGTATATCAGAGAAACATGCATTTTAAGAGTGACAGGTCAGATTAACCTAGTTCTAGGTGAACTTTTGGGACATTTTAGGGTTTCAAAACAATCTGAAGGTGGAAAATATATTACATGTCTGGGTACAGCTATTGCAGCATTGTGGAAACAGAGGAAGAGAATGAAAATAAGGTAAAGTTGCTTTCAAAATGATGAACCTGAGAAAAAATGGAATAGACAAATGAGGATACAGGAAGAAACTGACTCTGAAAGAGATCAAGATTTTCTTCAGAATGACTTTGAAACCAGACACATATCCAGAGTAGTTGTATCAAGCTCTTGAGACAACAGTGGAGGAACAACTGAAATCTTGTTTATTTTTAAATTATACATCTTATGGTGTCAATTTATAAACATAAATCCTTAGTTCTGTAATGTGATTAGGCTCAGTTACACTTCTATAAAGTGTAACTATTAACACTACCTCACTACAGTTTTGTAACTTTTAAAAGATTTATCTTGTGAAAAAAATTAATGTACTGTTTAGCACATGATACCATATCAATTATTTGAATCATGATCCTAGTATCTCTTGTTCACATTCCCCTTTCTGCTTTTCCCAAAAGGATATTCCCAACTAATGACAAAAAACACAATTAGATGTGCTTCCTGAGACAGCACCCACTGGGACTAGAGAATCCTCCGAGAGAGAAGCTGTTTGGATGGAAGAAGATATGATTTACCACCTGGAGCTAGGGATGTGGAAGAAGGTTTCTCGGTATCATTTGGAGACATCACACTGCTCAGAATAGGAGATTCCAAGATGCATCTCAAGTCTTTCTCCTGTGGGGCTAGCCTCCTGTGAGGCAGTCTAGTGGATGGGAGCTAAAGGGCAAGACTTGCTCTCTGAGCCTCTTCAGGTCAGCGTGAGCCTCTTCAGGTGAGTGGAGAACCCTCCTTGACTGATCTGTTACGCTTTGGTATACAGTAGAGTTTCGGAGGCAGCAGTACCTGATTTTTGGGCTGAGAGATGCCTGCTGCACAACCTGCCTTGCGCCCTGACTTTTTCTTCAGTGCTCAATATAGATTCACAGGTAAAAGGAGCCTGCCCTACTCTTCCCAAGGAATTTGGAAGGATAAAATGGCTTGGAAGAGGGGTTGTATAGATACAGTGAGTGTCTCTTTAGAGACTATAGGACACTCACTAATATGAATGTAGAATAAGAAATAGCTTGCTAAACAATTCATCATTGTATGGGGAAAGTAATGATAGATTAAGACTCACCATACTTGTTTTCTAATCCTGGTTCTGTGTGACTTCAGGAAAGTCACTTCACCTCTCTCGGTCTTTGTTACCTGATGTATAAAACAAAATCCATCAAGATCAAGTCTCCCCACCTCCCCCTCAAGTTCTAAAAAGCAATATGAGTATGTCCATATGTGTATTCTTAGGTGACAGTGTATGTATAAAGATGATATAAATGTATATGTGGTATGTGTATCTATGAATTTGCATGCTATCTAAATACGTACATATTGTAATGTATGTGCATGCCTGATATATTTGTGAATATGGCCATTAATAGTAAATGTATAATGTGTAGTTTTAAATGTGTAAAATATGCATAATTATGTGTGAATGCTATAAAGCATACATGCGTCTGCATGTATGTAGTCATATATGTTTGTGTGCAAGTATGTACACATGAATATGTGCGATTGTTTATCTGTGTATATGTACATGCACATACAGTCATGTGAGAATGGATCCATACATTTGTGTCTAATTTAACAAATACCTTTTTGAAGTTTGAGTAGTCTAAATCAGAATTTCCTTTTTAAGTTACAACAGGAACAAGAAAAAAAGAATCCATATCATACCACCTTTTAAAGAAGCTAGTCACCTACTGGCAAGGCAGAAAAAAATCAACAAATCTATCAGGGATATCTCTCAGAATGGGGCAGACCAATGTAACCTCCTGGAGAGATTTTGTCTTCCTGGGCTTCTCCAGTTTTGGGGAATTGCAACTCCTGCTGTTTGCCTTGTTCCTCTCTCTGTATCTCATCACCCTGACCAGCAATGTCTTCATTATCATAGTCATCAGGCTGGATAGCCACCTGCACACACCCATGTACCTCTTCCTTTCCTTCCTATCCTTCTCTGAGACCTGCTACACTTTGGGCATCATCCCTAGGATGCTCTCCGGCCTGGCTATGGGGGACCAGGCTATCTCCTATGTGGGCTGTGCTGCCCAGATGTTCTTCTCCGCCTCATGGGCCTGTACTAACTGCTTCCTTCTGGCCGCCATGGGCTTTGACAGATATGTAGCCATCTGTGCCCCACTGTACTATGCCAGCCGCATGAATCCCACCCTCTGTGCCCAGCTGGTCGGCACCTCCTTCCTAAGTGGATACTTCTTTGGACTGGGAATGACACTGGTTATTTTCCACCTCTCATTCTGCAGCTCCCATGAGATCCAGCACTTTTTTTGTGACACGCCGCCAGTGCTGAGCCTAGCCTGTGGGGATACAGACCTGAGTGAGCTGGGGATCCTCATCCTCAGTCTTCTGGTCCTCTTGGTCTCCTTCTTCTTCATCACCATCTCCTACGCCTACATCTTGGTGGCAATACTGAAGATCCCCTCTGCTGAGGGGCAGAAGAAGGCCTTCTCCACTTGTGCCTCACACCTCACAGTGGTCATTATTCACTATGGCTGCGCCTCCTTCATGTACTTGAGGCCCAAAGCCAGCTACTCTCTTGAGAGAGATCAGCTTATTGCCGTGACCTATACTGTAGTGACCCCTCTCCTCAACCCCGTTGTTTATAGTTTAAGGAATAGGGCTATACAGACAGCTCTGAGGAATGTTTTCAGAGGGGGATTGCTGGGTAAAGGATGAAGGTTACCCCGATAGGACACTTTCTTCTGTGAAAGTGGATATAGATCAAGAAACCAAGCCAAAGGGCCAGATATTCAAGGCCTCAGGCCAAAGCTCTCTTACCGCCAATCCTCTGAAAGAGGCTTATTTTGCCTGCTGCCCTTCCTTCCGGGCTTCCTGCTCTGCTCACTGCGCACAAGTCAAAATGAGCCTCAAATCTGAATTTTAACTTTCAGCTTCCTAGATGCCACCCCTAGTTACTGAAATCCATTAAGAATTTAAAATTTAATTAAGTTAATTAAGAATTTTTTAATCGAGCGGAACAAAATGAGGGAAGTCTGGAGCGTTCAAGTTCAAGGCAGGGCTGCCAGGAGCCTATCTGGGATACTATAGAGATTTCTAAAATCATTACGTAATTAGACAATTTGACCTGTAATGTTCTTCCAAGACTTGAAATCTGGTGAATATCAGCTTGACAGGTTAGGTTCATGCTTTGTTAAATGAATAGGTGGATTATTCTTACCCTCACTGGGGGTCTTTCATCTTTTTATGTTTTTATATTTTAAAAATTTTGACTTTTATTTTATATACAGTGGGGTACATGTGCTTATAGGTTCATCACTGAGCTGTTGACAGTAGCAAAGACATGAAATCATATTTTTATATAGTGTCTATCCTCACTATCTCTGACTACCCTTTTTGTCTTAATTGATTTTCCAAGCTAGGTAGTTTATCTTTCAGAAAATGTATTTACTGCCTATTTTTTTTGATAATTGTTAATACTCTCTGGTAGCTTCAGAATCTTGCACGTCAGAGACCCACCTCATTTGAGTCACTCACTAAACTAGATACTGTCCTTTTGAATTTATTGCAGAACTATTTGTTCTGCCTATTTCACTTTCTACAAACAATGTTATATATAGTGGCAGACATTATTAGAGAAAGTGTAGTGAACTCACAAGACTGTCAGGCAGGAGTTTGAATGGAAGCTCTTCAACTTACTAGCTGTGTAACTCTAGGTAAGTTATTTAACATTTTTCAGCTTCGAAGTTCTCATCTGTAAATGGTCGCAACTTCAGTTTTGTGTTGGTGACTAAACAGGATGATGAAGACAAAGAACTTAGCACGACCCGTGGATCATAGTGATCTTCCAATAAGTTCCAGCTGCTATTACTAAAATGTGTGAAGGAAAAAGATGCTGGCTTTTAGTTTAGGGAGAGTGTACTCTAGGTGGAGGATCAGAGAAGACCTCATGTTTTAAAGAGTACTTGAACTTGTTCCTAAAGGATGAGTGAGCTTTGAATGCACTGACTGGGGAGAAAGTACATTCTCAGAAGAGAGAACATAACAGCCAAAGGCTTGATGGTAAGACAATTTAGGCCTGTTTTAGAGTGTGTGAGTTGTTCAGAGGAGCTGGTAACGCCTCACAAATAACGCAGAGAAGTTGTTTGAGTCAAGACTTACTTGTTGAAAGAATTTCAATACCTTGCTTCAGACATGGTCCTTTTGTCCATAGGAGATAAGGCACAGTAAAACTGTGAGCAGAGAGTGGCATCTGGGAAGGGATTTAGGAAGATTAATCCAGGAGCAGAGGCGATGATAGATTTCAGCAGAGAGAAACCAGAGGCAAGGAGATCAGCAAGAAACCCATTGCTATCAGTTTAAAGAAAGGCAGAAAGGCTTGAATATGGATAGTCACACCAGAGACAGAAGGAAATCACATACATGAGATTTTGAGAAGGTAGGATTCACAGGATTTGGCAGTGAGATAGAAGTGGGGCATGGCTTGAGAGACAAGCGAAGAATTTAAGCTGAGAAGATATTTTTCAGATAGAAATCCACATTTTTCCATGCTCTTAAGAAAGAAACATATCCTCTAATAGAAATTTGATGAGAAGCAAATTTGAGAGGAAGGAAGCTAGATCTCAGAGAAGAGAACAGGACAAAGAGAAGTAGGTGAATTAGCCAGACAGCCACAAGAGCCTCGTCAGGGGAGAAAGACCATCTGCTCTAGGGTTCTTTTCACTATAGGGAAAAGTAATCCCTCATTGCACTGAGGGGCCATGTGAGCAAATTCATTTCATCAATTCATTCAGTCCACTCAGCATAACACTGAATAAATGCACACTGACCAATGGTTGGTAAAGATGTTTCAAGAATTGCTAAGCAATACTTAAAGGTCTAACTTCCACACGTAGTAGTCTTAAGTATGGAAGGGTATAAAATCAGTTGGAGGGATTTTTTCCAAATAGGTGTTTCTGGGATCTATCTCTACAGACCTTGAAAGAATTGATCTGGGATAGGGACAACATAAACAGTCTTCAAAATCTTGTTTGGTGATTCAAATTTCCTCCCTTGATTAAGTATGTGACTATGTGCTTAAAAAGGGAAAAGTCTTATTCCAGGTACACATGAACAGAAAAACAAAGGTCCTTCTGATACGAACATGACCACATATGCCCAACTCATGGTCCTTTGAAAGAGCCAATTAATACCAGAAACTCTGGAGTCAGACTTGTTAGGTTTTAAATCTAGTCCTGACTATCTAAGAAGATAATTAGAAAGATAAGGCAAGGATTTCAGTTTAAAGTTGGTAGAAGGTCAAGAAAAGATAGGTATTAATTAGGAGGCACTTAATTCTGAGAGGAAGATGGAAATTTGATGCAAATTCTAATTATCATAATATTATATATCAAATATTTATAAGCCCTATTAATTTATGCAGATTGCAATATTATTACTATTTTTTACTTGAGTGCATAGGTGGACAGATCTGATTTCAGAAAAAGCTGTATACGGTTATGACAGTTTCATCTGATGTCATTTTTATTACCGGTTTTCTAGCCTTTATATTAACCAATCTCTTTTGTAAGGTGAAGCTACTTTTTCTTTGTCTTTAAGAGCATGATTTGACCCACTAAATGACTAATAATCCAATTTAGGATTTGAAAATTCTTGGCAGGCTTAGCATTGGGGGAAGAAACCACATCCATCTTTGCTTGTGATTATTTTCAGCACAAATAGTTTTAGACTATCCATATGTGGTAAGTGTAATATTAAACAATACTAATTTTTGATGGCCTATATCTTTTCTAACGGTGCTATTTTTGGTAACTCATAATAAGATAATTTAGATATTTCTGAACATTAATTTTGAAAATACTTTCTGCTTGTTACATTCCATAGTATTTGACTATTTAAGAAAAGAATCACTAAAATACCTGTATGTTGTTAGCATTAATGATAACTTTTTAACTTTAACCAATTTTTTAAAAGGCTCCTGTGACAGGATTTACCCTGGACAGATTAATTTCTATGCAGAGGAAGGGAATGATACTTAAGATGGTAATCAAGTGGCAACATTAATGAATTGGCAAGTGGGAACTATTTGTGCAGAATGCTAGGAGTTTTATACACAGCAAATAAATGATCTAAGAATTCTCACCAGCAAATGACACCATTACCTTTTATAAATCAATTCAGAATGTCAGCATGTAAACCTGTTCAGAGTAAACCTAGCCTGAAAGGTTTTGAAGATAGCATCACCTTTTCCTTTTTAAATTAATTCTTTAAATTAATTTTAAAAATAATTATATTAACTATTACTTTAATAGGATATGGAAGTATTATTTTCATTACATTAAAACCTAAGAGAAAATACAGGAGCTTGGAGGACATGAGAAAGCCCTGCTATGCTGGAATTTTGTCATTCTGAGAATAACAACATATACTATATAATTTTGAAGTATGGAAAAAATAAGAATAAAGCAGGTGTTATGCTGATCTGTGTGTTGTTTCATTGTACAAACTAAAATATTGACATTCCCCAGAATATCAAATACCTTCATTTTCAAATTTAAATTTGAATATATTCCAAAGTTTAAAAAATAATTTGCAAATTGCCTTGGAGTTTATTTATCTACTGTACCACGGCCTTTCTTTACAGGACAATCAGCTGCCCACCCTGATATGAGTACATTTCCCAGAGATACAGAAGTTCAACATTTTACTTAACTTTTCCCCAAAAATATTTTTAAAAAGAAGTACTTTATTCTATAATCAGTATAAAACAAAAGATAACGCTATGCAAAACAGAACAAATAAAAATAGAGACCTTGACACGCCTCAGCAGTGACTAGTTGCATACAAAATAGCTTCCACTCCCCCAACTCTATTAACCTTTCTATCTCCCACCCTTGAGATTATTTAAGATCCTGCAATAAGTGTAATACACACACACACACACACACACACACACACAGAGTCATCTTTATCTCCCACATTTGCCTGTACTCTTCACCTCCCAGTAAATTTCTCATGACACTAAGATTTTCTTGATCCACGAGGAGCTGCTTATTAGTTGCCAAAGTAGGAATTGCTGAAGCCAACATAGTCGTAGCCAGAGTGATGGCTTCGACCCCGTGGGTCCATATACTGCTGCATATGTGTGGCACAGAATGACACTTGCTCTGGGGTAAGGACCTGGAAAGCATAAAAAGAGAAAAATACATTTATAGGGATTTGAAAATAGCTGGTTCCTTGGGGCTTCCTGTATTATGCCCTAAATGCAGGAGATGGAGAGTCTCTGGAAAAAGCAAGGCCTGTTTCTATTACAATTTTTTTCTCATAAATTTATAATTTCTAATGAGTAACTTAACTTTTAAACTCAGCCTTTTCTTGAAAAAGAGAGCTTACTCACTTTGACTGTTCTACGAATCCCATTCCCTAAGGTTGTTTTATTAAACAGAAGGGATAAGAAATAGCCTTAAAAACTGACTTGCAGATTTTGAATTGACTCTCAGATTCAATAAAGAACCACGGTACGTTTTTGAGTTGGGTCAAGACAAAATGAAGTGGTGACCAAAGCAAATTACAATTTGTGCAAGGGAAGGTCTAAAAAAAAAATGTGAGTGGAAAAAAAAGTGAGTGGGTTTTTTCAAAGTAGGCCACTAGGCCTGAGATGACCAAAATTCAGATTAGGATGACAATACAGCAGTGGAAGCAACCAAAATCGGACCTGCTTCATGTCTTCTTTGGTAATATATGCCTTGCCCTCCGCCAGGGCTTGGAATGCATTCTCTATTTCATCACTGGACTTGATGTTTTCTGACTCCTTGTCAATCAGGAATGAGGTATAGTCCTCCAGTGAGACATAGCCCTTCCTGTGGGAGAAATGAATCAGGAGCTGTGCCTTCACAAGGCAGAGAAGGAAGCCCCCCCCCGACACACACACCT
Organism: Cacajao melanocephalus; assembly: GCA_963573385.1. Lineage (NCBI taxonomy): Eukaryota > Metazoa > Chordata > Mammalia > Primates > Pitheciidae > Cacajao > Cacajao melanocephalus. Next base: position 3,013 of record CAUYLG010052851.1, on the reverse strand, counting down.
TTTAAAAATTGTATTCAGTGTCTCAGAAACAGAGGGAAGCCAGATACTTCAAGTGCCTCTTCCAGCTAAGCTTTCTGAGATGAGATGGGTTATGCTCTCCATTTTGGCTCCCCTTCATCACCCTCTTACAGCCAAATATACACTGTTTACTAAGCTCCAGACTCTGTTTCAACATGGGTCATTCAGCCTGACTCTCAGTGAATTCTGAAATTTCCCATCAGCACCAGTCCTTAGGTACCTCAAATAATTTCTGATCTTATTTGGGTTTTACTATTAGCAAGAATTAGTTCCAAACAGTAACTTGATCTCTCGATGATTCTAACACACTCTCATAAGCACACAACAAACCCAACCCCATGTGTTGGTCTCTGAATCCCTTATGTCTCCTTAAGATCTCACATACATGAAGGGATTCTTCTCTCTAGTCTCATCCTCAAAAGCAGCTGAAATTCATAGATTGAACATAAATCATGAATTGGGGAAATTGCAAAGCTAGTCCTTGAGTTGAAGTTAGCACCATTTACTGCTAAGCTAATCTTGAAAGGCACCAAGAGCTACCTAATTCACTTATGGTTGCCTATGTCTTCCTATTTTCAGATGAGTTAATTTTATGTTTTATGGATCATTTTACTCTCTGTGCTTCTTCCTTCAAATCCCAATCCCTGCTGTGGTCTGAACCTTCATCCTCTTCCTACCTCCCTGGATCCACGGCATCCAGGAACTTCTCAAACTTGGGCTCAGGTTCGCCCTCCTCCACCATGGGCAAGTAGTAATTGAGTCCTCTTAGGCAGGACCGGAACTCTTTGTGAGTCAAGCGCCCTGTCAAATTCTCATCAAAGTGTCTAAAGAATAAAAAAAGAAAAAAAATTATCAAGCTCAATAGAACAGAAAGGAATATATCTTATTGTGTCAGCTGGAACTTTATTGACCTGTCATAAAGCTGTCAGAGGACTGAATAGAAAGCCTGTTTGTGAGCAATGCAAGATGGCCAAATAGGAACAGCTCTGGAGTACAGCTCCCAGTGAGAAGAACGCTGAGGTTGAGTGATCACCGCATTTCCAAAGGAGTTTTTACTGCCCACAGACCAGGAGATTCCCAGGCTGAAAAGTGCCATGAGTTTACAGCACAGCTGTTTCAGCTGGTGCTGCCAGTCTCTGCACAAAAACTCATACAAATCCAGGTGGCTTTTTCAACAGGCGCCTGGAATGCCTGGGATACTCAGCCACCCATTCAACTGAAAAAAAGGGGGCTGAAACAGGGATCCAAGTGATCTGGCTCAGTGGGTCCCACACTCCACAAAGACCAGCAATCTGAAATGCTCTGGATAGAGAGTTTTGCAGCAAGCACAGCAGGACTGGGGCCAGTCCAGCTCAGTGGGGGAAGGGCGTCAGCCATTACTGAGGCAGTCCACCACTACCAAGGCAGTCTGCCATTACCAAGGCAATCCACCTTTACTGAGGCAGTCTGCCATTACCGAGGCAGTCTACCATTACCAAGGCAATCCGCCTTTACTGAGGCAGTCTGCCATTACTGAGGCAATCTGCCATTACTGAGGCAGTCCACCATTACCAAGGCAGTTCTAACAGGAAGTTCACACAACAGCTGGGCAGAGCCCACAGCAGCTCAGTAACGCCTCTGCTGGAAGACTGTGATTAGGCTACCACCTCGCTGGGCAGGGCATCTCTGAAAAAAGGCAGCGGGATATCAGGAACTTATAAATAAAGCCCCACCTTCCCAGGACAGAGCACCTGAGGAAAAAGGCATTTATGAGTTCCCCTGCAGCAGACTAAACGTGCTTGCCCAGAAGCTCTGAATGGAACAATGGAGCTCCCAGCTCAGCATTTGAGCTCCTATAAGGTACAGACTATTTCCTCAAGCAGCTCTGAGGAGCTGTACATCCCTGAACCCTGTGTATCCAAAGAGACACCTTGTTAAGGAGAGCTCAGGCTGACATCTGGTGGGTACACTTCTGGGATGAAGATAACAGAAGAAGAAACTGGTAGCAACCCTTACTGTTCTGCAGCCCCTGTGGGTGACCCCCAAGCAAGGAGGGTCTGGAGTGGACCTCCAGAAGTCCTACAGCAGAGGGCCTGATGGTTAGAAGGGAAACTAAAAAACAGGAAGAAATAACCTCAGCATCAACAAAAAGGATGTCCACTCAGAGACCCCCATCCGAAAGTCACCAATGACAAAGACCACAGGTAGATAAATCCATAAAGATGGGAAGAAACCAGTGCAAAAAGGATAAAAACACCAAAAACCAGAATGCCTCTCCTCCTCCAAGGGATCACAACTCCACACCAGGAAGGAAACAAAGCTGGATGGAAATGAGTCTGATGAATTGACAGAAACAGGCTTCAGAAGGTGGATAATAACAAATATCTCTGAGCTAAAAGAACATGTTCTAACCCAATGCAAAGAAACTAAGAACCTTGAAAACAGGCTAGACGAAATGCTAAAAATAAAGAGCTTCAAGAAGAATATAAATGACCTGACGGAAATGAAAAACACAGCAAGAGAACTTCGCAAAGCAAACATAAGTTTCAATAGCTGCATCGACCAAGCAGAAGAAAGGATATCAGAGATTGAAGATCAACTCAATGAAATAAAATGAGAAGGCAAGATTAGAGAAAAAAGAGTGAAAAGAAATGAACAAAGCCTCCAAGAAATATGGGATTATGCGAAAAGACCTAATCTACGCCTGATCGGTGTATTGGAAGATGACAGGGAGAATGAATCTAAGCTGGAAAACACTCTTCAGGATATTATCCAGGAGAACTTCCCAACCTAGCAAGGCAGGCCAACATTCAAGTCCAGGAAATACAGAGAACACCACAAAGATATTCCTCAAGAAGAGCAACCCGGAGGCACATAATTGTCAGATTCACCAGGGTTGAAATGAAGGAGAAAATGCTAAGGGCAGCCAGAGAGAAGGGTCGGGTTACCCACAAAGGGAAGCCCATCAGACTCACAGCAGATCTCTCAGCAGAAACCCTACAAGCCAGAAGAGAGT